>WNWK01003130.1:0-179009 GCA_009830355.1 Cherax destructor | reverse complement strand
TTAAGTTTGTCTAAATCTTCCTGAAAGTTCTATGACTTCTATGATTGAATTTAGCTCACAGGTGAGATATCCAAGTCATACAGAGGAACTAACAAACTACCTATAGAATGTCCTTCCGTAAAGTGCAGAGAGTTGTGTGTTGCAGGGTTCCCGAGTCGCTTATCGAAGCTTTGGGAATTGTGGTTGGGAACCTCGCCTGTTTGTAGGTATCTGTCCACTTAGTGTGAGTGGCTAATGTTTTAGCTATGCTGAAGGAGTCCTATATTTGTTCTATCGCTAATCTCTTAGCACTTAGGCAGGTGAGAACCCCACACACTTTTTCAACACGTCAATACCTGAACCCAGGAACCTAATCAAATGAATTCTTTACACCTCCCCGGAAGAACTACTTTTGGGGGAGTTCGTAAGTTATTCTTCGTAAAGTTCAACTGCTGGCTATTCATAAGAACATAAGAACATAAGAAAGGAGGAACACTGCAGCAGGCCTGTTGGCCCATACTAGGCAGGTCCTTCACAATCCGTCCCACTAACAGAATATTTGCTCAACCCAATTTTCAATGCTACCCAAGAAATAATCTTTGACAATTCTACCCACTCATGCGCGAGTCCCACTCAAATCCAACCCCTCTCACTCATGAATTTATCCAACCTAAATTTGAAACTACCCAAGGTCTAGCTTCAATAACCTACTAGGCGATGGAAATAAATGGTATAAAATACCGACACAATGGAAAAATAAACACATAAGCAGTATAATGTGATCCTTTATTGACAACGTTTCGCCCACGCAGTGCTTTATCGAAGTCACGACAGATCTACCTGGAAAATGAGCAACATAGAGATATATATAGGGTACAGTCAGGTGGAGAATGCTGGGTCAGATGGAAAAGCTGCATGTGAGTCTTAAAGTAGTGTGAAAACATGTGTGACTTAAAGGACCTGCAGTGTACCATTCTTGAGTTCTAGGTGGGATAGCGTTGAAGAAGTTTCTTGGCAATAGGTTCAGCTATGTTGTAGAAGCCGTTGTTCTGGTTAAGTTGTTGGACATACAGATGAGTGATGATTCTAGGATTCTTCGGTATTGCGTGTTGTCTTCTCTGGCGATGAGTCTTGCGTTTCTGTAGTTGATTAAATGGTTGTGTAAATTTCGGTGTTGAACACAGGCATTTCTTGAGTCGTCAGATCTGCCTGCGTACTGGTGTTCTGAAATGCGTGTTTGTAGGTCTCTGGATGTTTCGCCAACGTATAATTAGAAGAAGAAGTCGACAACACTCTTCCTTTCCTTGATGTTCTTCTCTGCAAAGCTGACCATGAACTTCGTTTTAAAGTCTATCGAAAACCTACCAATCAACACGATCTTCTCCACTTCTACTCTCACCACGACACCAAAATTAAACGTGGTGTAATTATAGGCTTTTCCTGCGCGCACTCAGAATCTGCAGCAGTGAGTTCCTTGAAGAAGAATGCTCCCTCATTGAACAAGTTTTTCCAAACTTCACTATCCTCGTCACTTCATTAGAGACTGCAGACGACGGGCATTAAACATCTTCAACACACCAGAAGACACTGCTGAGAAGAGATACATAGTCCTTCCCACCAACTCCATTTCCAAACAAGTTTCCAACATTTTTTCTAAGACCTCATTCCGAGTATCCACCTCCACATCCACCACCATTAAGGACATTACCAGTAACAGACAGGAAAAGCTTCAATCCACGGCAGGGGTATACACAATCCCTTGTAATGGCTGCAGCAAATTATACGTTGGCGAAACATCCAGAGACCTACAAACACGCATTTCAGTACACCAGTACGCAGGCAGATCTGACGACTCAAGAAATGCCTGTGTTCAACTACCGAAATTTACACAACCATTTAATCAACTACAGAAACGCAAGACTCATCGCCAGAGAAGACAACACGCAATACCGAAGAATCCTAGAATCATCACTCATCTGTATGTCCAACAACTTTAACCAGAACAACGGCTTCTACAACATAGCTGAACCTATTGCCAGAAACTTCTTCAACGCTATCCCACCTAGAACTCAAGAATGGTACACTGCAGGTCCTTTAAGTACACTATGTTTTCACACTACTTTTAAGACTCACTGCAGCTTTCTCCATCTGACCCAGCATTCTCCACCTGACTGTACCCTATATATATCTCTATGTTGCTCATTTTCCAGGTAGATCTGTCTGTGACTCGATAAAGCCCACTGCGTG
Organism: Cherax destructor; assembly: GCA_009830355.1. Classification (NCBI taxonomy): domain Eukaryota; kingdom Metazoa; phylum Arthropoda; class Malacostraca; order Decapoda; family Parastacidae; genus Cherax; species Cherax destructor. Next base: position 176,783 of record WNWK01003130.1, on the reverse strand, counting down.
GGCGAAACGTTGTCAATAAAGGATCACATTATACTGCTTATGTGTTTATTTTCCAACCCTACTAGGCAGACTGTTCCACTCATCAACTACCCTATTTCCAAACCAATACTTTCCTATATCCTTTCTAAATCTAAATTTATCTAACTTGAATCCATTATTGCGGGTTCTCTCTTGGAGATATCCTCAAGACCTTATTTATATCCCCTTTGTTAATACCCATCTTCCACTTATACCTCGATCATGTCTCCCTCATTCTACGTCTTACAAGTGAATGTAATTTTAGGGTCTTCAATCTTTCTTCGTAAGGAAGATTTCTAATGCTATGTATTAATTTAGTCATTCTACGCTGACTGTACCCTATATATATCTCCATGTTGCTCATTTTCCAGGTAGATCTGTCTGTGACTCGATAAAGCCCACTGCGTGGGCGAAACGTTGTCAATAAAGGATCACATTATACTGCTTATGTGTTTATTTTTCCATGAATGTTTTCTAACGAATTTATGTCCATTCTGTAATATGGAGACCAGAACTGAGCTGCGTAATCTAGGTGAGGCCTTACTAATGATGTATAAAGCTGTAATATAACCTCTGGACTTCTGTTGCTAACACTTCTTGATATAAATCCCAGTAATCTATTTGTTGTTGTGCATTTCTTCTGTCATACCTTACCACTGTGTTAAGCTATGCCACAAAGAAGAAAGTCGGGTATGTTCTTAGACTGAACGTGAAATGGTTATATCACAGGGAACATGGTGTGATTTCTCAGATTTAACGTGAAGTATTTTCACCGTTAATGTAGAGTGATGGTCTCACAATGAAAGTGGAGAGATATTATCCCAGACGTAATTTTCCACATAGAAAAAGTGAAGAAAAGTTCCTCGCAGAGAGGGTGGAGTAAAGTTTATGGCAAGTTCTTTTGTAATGTGTCTGGTAAGGGTGTAGAAACGCTGCACACAGAGAGCGTGGAGCTAAGTTGCACACAGAGGGAGTAGAGCTAAGTTGCACACACAGAACGTGGTGCTAAGTTGCACACAGAGAGCGTGGACTATAGCTCCTTGTAGAGTGCGTTGAGTAAAGGTAATTTGCAGGAAGCTGCAGTACCGCTCCTCTCTGATAGCGCGATAGCCAGTCATTCTTAGAGAGAGGATATCCTGTTATGATATTCATCACAGTTGGGTCAGGACTTCCATTAAATCAACTTTTCCAGATAGATTATAGAAAAAGGCAGATGCAGAGTCAGCATTTTTTGTGGCGACTTTTTGATCTGTGAAGAACTTTATCACTGACGAAAAGTAAGTGTCTGAGAGTATTATACCAAACACATTGTCAGAGAAGACAATCAGTAGTTTGACTCCGACAGGCTAAGCGAAATGGGAATAGACAAGGTAACCAGTCACGGAGCATAGACCCAGGAGATAGAGGCTGCAGTCTACACAAATAGAGAAAGATCTAAGGTTACGCATAGCTACTAGAACATCGTCAAAGGCTCACATCAATCGAAGAACCACAGGAGACAATGCTCATCTGGAAAATGTGAGTAGCTTCCAGTCCGCTTCGGTTGTTTATTCAACATTCATTATGTCCATTTTCGAGTATGAACGTTTACTTACAAGTACACACACACTCCTGTTTGAGAAACTCGAAACAGGAGTGCAAAGGCTTATCCGGAAATTGAAAACACAGGTGAATTACAGGGATATTAGGAAATTTTTTTTTGTTCTTAGAGAATTCAGGAAGTAGAACGACCAGGGGATTGAAGTGTTAAAGGCAGGATTCATATATATTTTTTTTTATATTTTATTTAAAATACATATTTATATACAGAGCATAACAAATTATAGTGTCTGTAAGCCATGAGTTCAATACATTTATGGAAACAACAATTCCAGCCTACATTATCAATATTACATACAAATTGGTCCGCAGGATTGAGATCTACAACACATGATTCCTTATATTTTCTTATTGTACATTATCCCCTTCTTTTCCTCTCCTATGCTATTGACCCTTTGACATACATTATTATTATTTTCACAACTAAATATATACACCCAAGGGATAAACATGTCATCCCTAGGAGTTATTACTCGACACCTCCGCTCTCGAAGCCAGGATAGAGTGAATCTATTAGCAACAAGCGGGGCCAAGAGCGGGGATGAGACCCATGCAACCACAAAGAGGTGACATCCGCAATACCAGTAGAACGTAGAACCCAAATAATTGACACCAGATTAGTACTAGAAGTGAGAGGAATGCAGTGTGAGGGAGGTTTAAAGGAAGTTAACCTGACGATCTTGGCAGGACGTGGGAAGACATGATTCCTATATATAAAATCCAAGGAAACAATGAACGGGCAGTTAGGGACGAGTGTTTGAGTAAAGAGGGTCTGGATCATGGCGACGCAGGTGTAAGATGAATACACAGACGAGCCAAAGGTATATAAGAAAAGGATGAAAGAAAGGTTGCAATTAATTAGGACTGTGTAATATCCTAAGTTAGCATTTTTATTGGAAGATTTTTTATACTGTATTTAATTATGATGATGAAGACTTGTAAACGCCACTTCTGATTAACTCCAAATCTTCGACGCAAATATTTAACTACATTATCAACATATGCGGTTTTCTGCATAATTCCAGTTGCGTGCATGGAGGCTCCAGGGACTGGGAGTACGGAACACGGGGATACCTATATCCGATCACACACAGACCGAAAACATCTGGTTCTTCAATATTGGTGTTTTATGTTGGTAGTGGCAACGAGTGATCATTCCTCTTTCCTCCTAAACCAACAATAATCCTGATGTCAACGGTACACACACACACTGCTAATTCTTTTTGTCAGTAAATATTATGAACACTAAATTTTTATTAAATGCCTTTTTTTAGCTATCAAGGATTTCTTAAAATAACATAATGGAACATAATTACCAGGCCCTCTTTAAATAAAACTCTTCTCACGCGTATATCTAAACTATTTTTAAAGTTATCCAAGGTAATTGAGCCAAGAGCACTAACAACCTATTTCTGAGTAGAGGTTATTGGTGGTTATTTTACTGTACTGGTGAATTCTAGCTTTAAACTACCGTTTATGCAGCTTGTAGGGTATAAGGCTAACTAAAACTGAAATTAACAACTCGTGTATAACACCGAAGTACCATACAGTATTCAGTCTTGTGGACTCACATGTTAATTATCATTGTATATGACTCACGAAATCATAATGACAAAATTGCAAACAAACAATACCATGGGCGGTGATTGAATTCGTGGCGAGTGAGTCGTAAAACTCCAAGCCAGCGAGTAAGCCACTGGGCCAGCTGGCTACAATAAGATTCATCCAACTAGGTTTATTTATACACCATAGAGAGGTTAGCACAGACCTCGCTGTGACCACAAATGCAAGTTTTTACAGATAAATCTCCGGAAACTTATTGTAGCCAGCTGGCACAGTGGCTTACGCATTGGCCTGGAGGTTTACCAGTCACTCGCCACGAGTTCAAACCCGCCCGTGGTATGATTTATTATTGTATATAAAAGTCATTGAAGCAAATGTCGGGTAAACTTAGAGTGGGTTAGTCGAATTAATGTGTGTGTATGTATGACTACTCAACTAAATGTGCTTACCAATATGTAGTTGCAGGGGTGGATTGAAAGCTCCTGGCCTCGTATCTTAGCTGGCAGCCACCAGGTTTACTCTCCTGGGTTCGAGAGCTTTATCGTTTCTTTTCTTAAAGTTATGTATAAATTCTGCCTCTGCCACTTTACTCTCCTGTTCATTCAACTTCCTGACTACTCTGTCTGAGAAAAATATTTCCTAACATCCCTGTGACATCCGGATTTCCAGCTTCCAACCGTCCCCTCGTGTTCCTGTTTTCCACCTCTCAAACTATATGTCCCTATTTACCCCAGACAATTCCTCTCAGTATTTTGTACATTATCATTTCTTCCCTTGTCCTCCTGTTTTGTGCCTGTGTGAGGGAGGTGGAAAGATGAATTATCCTAAGATATTCGCTGTAGTCTGCTTGTGCCAGTTATTAGTTTTACTGTATAGTATATCAGATATATTCAATCTTATAATTTCTAGGATTAATATAATGCATACCCTTATATTGTCATTCTTTGGTTTAGAAAAAAAAATCATGACCATTAAGATTTATTTTCCCATGAAGAATTAATATCAGGTGCTAAGTTATAACCTAGCGGACTAACATTATGTACCAAAATCTGTAACGCTAATTTTGTAGAGTTACCACATGTCTCCATCGGCTCTAATTGTCATCATCCTTGAACAAATATTGCAGAAATGTTAAAACTTTCATGTTCTTTTTTATATATCAACACATTAAGAAAATCTGCTTGATGGATAGGAGACACTGTCATTTCTAGAACTAGGAAATATTTGAACGTTGAAAATCTTTAAGAGTTTAGAGATAATTCTGGAACAGAATTAAACCATAAGAGGAGACAAACATAGAAGTTTTGATCAATTGATAAATCGCCTTAGATTTTCAAGAAATATTCTGAAGGGCTGAATTCTTCTCGTTAGATTACTTTTTTGAGATTTCTCAACAAAATGGTAACCTGACATAAGATAGTCCACATTACGTGGAAAGAACAAAAAATTATAAAAGATCTGGAGAGCAAAAATTCACTAACTCGATAATAGTCCGACCTCAGATCAGTAAAATAATTTATAGTTAAACTTACCAGCTACCATGATGGCAACATTATTTATGCAAGAACAAAATGTATGTGTCTACAGGATTTATTTTTATTGTAAAATTATTTCAAATTTTATAATAAAAAAATCAAATATTGAAACTATTGCACCTCAAGCATAATTCACCTATTGTAACTATAAATAGTCAGTAACATGAGTATTCTAGCACACAGTAAAATAAATTTGAAATAAGAGAGTGTCTGAAAGGTTACATTGTGAAGAATATTGAATATTCACCCATTTACATCACCTGCGAGTGAAGAGCCCAGTAAAACCAACACTAAGAGCAGCACATAGAAGCTCGCGGATACGGAAGCAAATAACTTTTCGTAGTCTTGAGAGGTTATATTGTGCCATTATACATGTGCATAAATTTCTGACGAAGGTTAAGGAGGCGCCGAGTGCCTTTTTGATAACAACAACCAAGGCTGCTGAAACTCAAAAGGAATTTTATGTCAATTACCTTCAACGTGTAGGTAGGAAAAACTATTAATATATGTTATGTAAATTCAGTAGGCATTCATTGCGACGAGTGTCCTCGCAACATGAACCAAGTCTAGTTCGCTAGACACACACACACACAACGCTCTTCTTGCCATATAAGACAAGCGAAAATTTGTGTATGCAGTAATTTCGCAAAAATCATTCTGAACCTAACGAAAAAAATATATTTCATTGTGTTTGTTTATTATTAAATTAATGTTAACGTATCTAAAATATATTTAGTTGGGTTAGGCTAAATTAAATTGCGCTTGTTGTAATAAGGTTAGGTAGGTTTTCAGTTTCTCTTGGTACAAAATTATTTTTTTTTACATTAACATAAATGAAAACAAATATATCTTTCAACGTATAAGAGAAAAGTTTAGAAAGGACTTAATTTTAAATGAGTTCTTGCTAATTGACCAGTTTTACCTAATCGGCACGACATATATATATATATATATATATATATATATATATATATATATATATATATATATATATATATATATATATATATATATATATAATATATTCCCACCCTTCTTCCTAATTCTGTCTATTGCTGACCTATAGCTGCTAATCAGCTCCTCACTCCTACGTCTGCCAACATCGTTGCCTCCAGCACTGAGACAGATAATAGGATTGCTCCCATTACCTCTCATGATGTCGTCCAGACGGCTAACAATATCCTTCATCCCAGCCCCAGGACAACATACCCTCTGCCTCCTATTCCTATCCTTAAGACAAAATTCCCTATCCATAAATCTAATCTGACTATCCCCAACTAAACCAATGTTCTTACCTCGACTGGCGATGTGCATGACGTTCTCGACGGTCTTTGTAGAGATGGTCTTCGCTGGGATGTCTTCACATTCGTCTGCTAATGGGAGAGAGCCTGGGCCCATCTTTAAACCCCACCAAATGTGAAAGTTTCTACCAATCAACAGATGATCCAGAAAATTAGTGCTATTTTACCAGGGGCACGAGCCATTGATCCAGCCAACAGCACTCTCCTCGGTGCTCCTCTTGGGTCCAATGCCATCGATCTGGTCATAGAAAAAATAAAATTCAGACCTCAGGACGATGGAAGGCAGGATGAAAGACATCGATACACATGATGCCTTCTACCTACTCACCAGGTGCCTGTCAATCCCAAAACTTACCTACTTCCTGAGATGCTCCCCAGCCTTCAGCAGTCTGAAACTCAAGGAATATGACTCTCTCCTTAAAACCATGCTAGAGAGTGTATTGAATCTTTCCCTCGAAGATGGACAGTGGTTGCAAGCCTCACTTCCAGTCAGGCTTGGGGAGCTGAGAGTACAAAAATCCTCCCAGTTTGCCCTACCAGCTTTTCTATCCTCTTCCATAGCATCAGATGAGCTAATAAAACATTCTTCCGGACAACCTCAGTGATTCAGCAGGAATACAAGACCCTAGCTACGCCAGTGCCATCACTGAATGGGAGACTCTTGCTGCTCCAGCACCAAAACCTAGTGCAGAACAGGCCTACAGACAGTCAAGCTGGAATGGCCCCATCACTCAAAAGATGCTTGCCAACATGCTTAGGGCTGTAACATCAGAGAGGGAGACTGCCCGTCTCCTAGCTGTGAGTGAACACCACTCTGGTGACTTCCTCCAAACAGTTCCCATTTCGGCAATGGAAACACGCCTCGACCCTAAGACCCTCCGTATTGCAGTGGCTCTGCACCTTGCTGCCCAAATTCACACAGAATATACGTGTATTTGCAGCGATGCGCAAGCTGACCAATATGGTCTACATGGTCTAAACTGTTCCAAAACCAAGGGCACGACACAATGAAGTCAACGACATCATAAACAGAACCCTTGCTTCAGTTGGATGCCCAGCCGAGAGAGAGCCCCGATCACTAGCAGCCAACAATACCCACAACCCAGCAAACCACCTCGACGGGATCACCATTTATCCTTGGAAGAATGGCAAGCTCTTAGCATGGAACTATACCTGTGTGTCGACACTGGCTGACACCAACATCCATCACAGTGTCGGGTGACAGGGAGGAGCTGCTGACCACAGGGAGGAGTACAAGATCGGCAAGTACAGGGACATAAGCCAACAGTATCAATTTGTTCCATTAGAATCAGAGACCTTGGGAGCATGGGGAAAAAATGCAACATGTTTCCTTAAAGAACTGGGTTCCAGACTCATCGACACCACCAGGGACCCAAGGGAAGCCACTTTCATGTTCCAGCGCCTCAGCGTGGCTATCCAGAGAGGAAATGCATGCTGCATACTGGGCTCGCGTCCTACTTCGGAGGAGCTGGAGATTCATAATCTTTGATATATTGTACCAATATATTCATGTTCATGTTTGTGCTTTCTGTCAATGTATTCTGTTTATTAATAAAGTACACACACACACACACACACACACACACACACACACACACACAACACACACACACACACACATATATATATATATATATATATATATATATATATATATATATATATATATATATATATGTGTGTGTGTGTGTGTGTATGAATATATGTAGGAGGTACCACCTCTAGAACTTTACTGGGAACCCTCATCCTCAGAGAAGACAATAAACGTACCTCAGGGAAAACTCAAGGTTCTCCCCGGAGCTGTTCGAATATTTTTTTCTCCTACCACCCCTATATATATTATGTGTGTACTTTATTAATAGACAGAATACATTGACAGAAAACACAAACATGAACATGAATACACTGGTACAACATATCAAAGATTATGAATCTCCTCCAGCTCCTCCGAAGCCGGATGCGAGCCCAGTATGCAGCATGCATTTTCCCTTTGGATGGCCATGCTGAGGCCCTGGAACATGAAAGTTGCTGCCCTTAGGTCCCTGGTGGTTTCGATGAGTCAGGAACCCAGTTCTTTGAAGAAACGTGTGGCATTTTTCCCCATGATCCCAAGGTCTTTGATCCCACTGGGACAAATTGATACTGTTGGCTTAAGTCCCTGTACTTGCTGATCTTGTACTTCTCCCTGTGGTCAGCAGCTCCTAATTGTCGCCAGACACTCTGATGGATGTAGGTGTCAGCCAGCGTCGACACACAGGTATAATCCCATGCTAAGAGCTTGCCATTCTTCCAAGGAGAGATGGTGATCCTGTTGGGGCGGTTTGCTGGGTTGTGGGTATTGTTGGCTGCTAGTAATCAGGGCTCTCTCTCGGCTGGGCATCCAGCTGTAGCAAGGGTTCTCGTTATGTCATTGACTTCATTGTGTCTTGCATGCCAGCCCTTGGTTTTGGAACAGTTAAGACCATGTAGACCACATTAGTCGGCTTGCGCATCGCCGCAAATACACATATATGCCATGTGAATTGGGGCAGCAAGGTGCAGAGTCAATGCAATACGGAGGGTCTTAGGGTCGAGGCGTGTTCCCATTGCAGAAATGGGAACTGTGTGGAGGAAGTCCCCAGAGTGGTGTTCACTCACAGCTAGGAGATGTTTGCATGTTGGCAAACATCTTTTCAGTGATTGGGCCATCCCAACTTGACTGTTTGTTGCCCAGTTCTGCACTAGGTTTTGGTGCTGGAGCAGCAAGAGTCTCCCATTCAGTGATGGCACTGGCGTAGCTAGGGTACTGTATTCCTGCTGAATCACTGAATATATATATATATATATATATATATATATATATATATATATATATATATATATATATATATATATATGTTTGGAGTCTTGGACTCCAAATATGGTGAAGGAAATGGGATCAGCATAAGAAGAGCGCTGTGCAAGTCCAGGATACAAGGGACATATTTTACCTAGAACTCACTTAGTTTCAGGACTTTGAATTATGCTTTCGTGTTGTGCATCAGGTCCAAAAACTCTTCCTAAAGTTCTCTAAATAAGTTATCTATCTCCATGGCATATGCATAGACCTTTTGTCAGAGCGACAGTAATTTGACGGGTATGTCAGTGGGAAGGGGGGAGGGGTAAATAGCAATATCTGCCATGAGCACCTGACTTCACATAGTCCGTGGACGTGGGTCGTATTACTTCTCCACTAGAGCTGCAGTTTTTCAGTGAAAGAATATATATTTTCTGCTTGATAGACACTGTTGTTCTGACGACCTTGTAGTTTCTCGTTGAATTCAATTAGGGCTTCGAGGATGTCTGCCAAATATGCCACATGAGCCTGAAATTCTGGAATGTTCATCTTGGTGGGCAGCTCGTTGTTATTGTGGTTTGTCTAGGAAAGTCTTCAGGTCATAGAATCTCGTGAGCATGTTTTCCTCTGATAGCCACTCTGACACTCCACACCACCTGACACTCCACACCACTCTGACACTCCACACCACTCTGACACTCCACACCATTCAAGCTCCATACATCCACGCCCACCCATCACTCTCATATTCCACACTTACCCCACACTGACCTAAGTTGCTCACCTTTACCACCTACTCTTAACAAACAAAAAAGGTTTCTTTGGCCATTTTTGACTCATCTTTATTTATTTCACCAAGGGATATCGAAACTTTCCCTCTGGGGTTCTTTATTCCCATTCCTCCCGGATTGGAACCCCTGATCAAGTCGATGTACAGTGTCAATAGTCTCAAAATTTCAGATATCTTATCATTAATGACGTGATTTGCCAAATCTTGTAGAGTTTGCACGGTGATGTCTGTGAACGGTTGGATATACTAACACTAGGATATACAACGTTTAATTTCAAAGTGCACACACTTTGCATTTAATGTCATTGCATTTCCATACAAATCACACTGCCAGATATACGTATAGCCTAGTTATGTTTTGCTCCATATCCTGTGGTAGTTTGTGGCCCTACCATACTGTGGCTTTTAATGCTGATAATCCGGATTCATTACCTATTACTTGTACTTTATGTGACTGGTAAAATGCCATATTCCCCTCCAGATATTTCAAATTTGTTTTATAAAACTGCGAGGGTTTAACTTGTATAGACTGTAATATTAGTCAATATAACCTAATTTAGAGGGCAATCGACTGAACTAGTCGCATGTCACCACTCAGCTGCTCTTTATTTTAAATGCTGGAAGCATTTAAAAGAAAGAGAGAAGACATATTTAATGCAAAATATATTTTATGCTATCAATGTCTGCATTGCAAGTCAAGAAATTATTATTCTGTTTTGTGAGTCAATATCCAATATTCCTAAAAAAAAAACACGACGCTACTTTGCGCTTTTATTAAACAACGTATTTACATCACACACATCTGGCATTACTGCCAACGTTTTCGATGAAAAATTTGCAAGGTATCAACGGCAATATGCCTTCCATGAATATGCAATGAGTTGTTCGTTCAGTTAGTTGAGTGCTCCATCCAGTGTTCAGTGGGATAGCTGTAGATTGAAAAATCTCTCTTCATGGTTTAGCTTCATCTTTAATTCATGGATAAGCTGTGAATTGTTTAAGCTACGATATTGTGCATGTCAGTCTACTCTTTAGCAGACATTATTCATGACTTTGACCACTGTTCATTCTCGACTGAAATAATGTATTAGACAACTACTGCCAAGGTAACGAATATACGAAGCATAATCTGAGGCCGGAAGATAATCTGAAGCTTACATATGCCTTAGTCAACTCTTGTCTGCTGTCTCTAGTCTGTTATATAAATATAATCTTCAAAGAGAATTTCACGCTCATTTGCTGTCAATATTTGCAAAATTTGCATTCTCAATCTCATTTTCGATCGTTAGTTTACCCCCCCCCCCTTCTCTCTCTCTCTCTTGTTATTTCTATTTACACAAGATTTTTTTCACAATTACTTTAAGAGTTGCTTTTGTATTTACAAGCTATGAACTGCTATCTATTTCAACTGCTAATTTGAAAGCCTTTTTATTGTTATGAAACATACAAATTCAGAACAGGATAAAATAGGAGGCAGCTGTGGGCCAGCGATTTCGTTTATTCGGTAGAGCAAACTAAAGGTGTGACCTTACTTGTGCCTCGTACAGAGCTTCGCAGCTTCTACTGTCGAGCAGGTACAAGATATACTTTACTCCATGACTGCACTGCTTGCAAGATTTACAACGTGGTTCTTCATAGATAGTTTGGAATTAAATTTCATCCCTCATCCCCAGTTTCCAACACAATCCCATTCATTCTTACCACTGCGCCAGGGTTTCCATCATGGTGCCTAGAGATCATCATTATTTGTGTTTTCTCAGAAGCAAAGGTAACCTGACATCGTTTTCCCTCAGGGTGGTTTCCTGTAAGCTGAAGATAGATGTATTTGAAAGCAGTTGGCATTTCCTCTTCTGAATAAGTAAAAATCAAAGTTCACAGTCATTTTCATATGTATGGGAATCTGGGATAAAGTACACATTACAATGGGCCAAATACATTTTCCCGTGGAAAACTGGCAACGCTTGAGTGTCTTGTTGACTATGTCCCATTTAGAGCTACTCTTAAAAGTCTACCTTGAACGTAATCACTAATAACATATATAGTGAAGAACTAGAGACTCCAAATGCTCGAAGTTTTGTCAGAGAGTCCTTGATTTTGTACTAGGTTGAAAACGCCAGTGCTACTACAGAGCTGATCTTGTATTCATCGAATGACTTGTGCCACACAGAGTAGAGATTTAACAGAAGATAAAGAGCGGAACAACCTTTACTGAAGCCATATTGACGGTCACAAAGAAGCGAAGGGTAGTCGAAAAATGCTGTCACTTGCCGTGAGACTATTGCCTCAGGAGTTTTTTGCTTCTGAATGACAAGAATGACACTGGTCTGTTGTTGGTGATTTCCCCTCTGCTTTTCTTTTTGTGAACAGTTAGCGCACTTGCCTCTTTAAACAGAGTACGATGTTAACCGCTCTCTTTCTTGCCTACTCCTCTGGATAATTTCGTGTTAGCATGATATTGATATCTGATAAATTTCGATCCCTTCTAATATGTGACAATCAAATAATTTCTTTAATTTATATCCCTTGAACTCCATGCAGTCCCATGCTAATATGTTAACGAACAACGCAAATGAAGACTCTTGGAGAGTCGTTGAAACTGACGAAAACAAAAGTCTCGTTAATAATAATAGTACTAATAATAAAAATATTATTATTATTTAAAAGTAAATCTAAACCTACATAAAAGATCTTGAATAAATTGGGTGAAAACATAATGTCCAACCTAAATTTTTCCTAAGGTGAGCACTCTAAGTATGGCCTCAGACATTGCTACAGGAAAATAATATAGGTACTATGAGAAATGTGTGCCTATATTTTCCTTTTCAAGAGGAGAATGCGATAGTGTTTTTCCTTTACGTTACAGACGCGTTAGTTACACTGTACCATACTGTAATACATTCTTGACGAGGACTGCTGCCAAGATCACACTGTGATCTTGAATGTTCGGTTAATTTAGTGGCTTTGGTTCATGTAAAAGTAGAAGATTAAGACACATGTGCAACAGTTGAGTATATTGATGAAACATTTCTGGAACGATATCGTTCCAGACCATGGAGCTGAACTCTTCTCCAGGCTGAGGGACTGACCACTTCAAATGCTTTTTCTCTAAGGTTGATGAACTGATTAGACCATCTTTATTTCACTACTACACCTGCTTCCGGTGTGACTGAAAAAGCATATAGTCTAAGAAAAACGTTTCATCATTAAAGATACCTAACTCTTGCACATGTGTCTTAATCATAAACTTGTCGGTATTTTATACCATTTTCAACAACATGTAAAAGTAGTTTATGAAGATAAACTAATCAGTTTTTATTGAAGCTGTATTTTTATCAATATATACGTGAGTAAGCGGAAGGACATTTCAGAGACACTGACGTTCATCTTCCATGATAAATCTGTATTCTTAAGTAGGAACTTTTTTAATTATTTCAACAATAATAGTGGTTAATTAAACTGAAAAACGTTACTAGCTTTAAAACCTGCACAATCACATAATTTCTAGAAACAAAGATTTGAAATGCATTGAATACACGAGGCATAAAATACCAATAGATTGCAAAGCAAAGACACGAAATTAGATCGAACATTTATTAAAGCAATGTGTCGCATGTAGGCCAATTTTTTGGCGTGTATGGAGAATACAATGGAACTGAGGTCATAATTGCCGTGTGGACTGCAGGATAGGTTAGGTCAAGTAATATTCGTCAGGAAAGAGGACAAGTGTTTCCCGATGCGAGTCTTAGTTATATAATGACCCACCGTTGGAGGTTTGGGTCCTCTGGCCGAGACCTTCCACTGGCTTACCGTTCCACCAATTAAGACAATTATGGTTATAATTATAACCATAGTGTATATTGCAGGAGGGATGATGGTGACCAAAGCATGATAAACACTGTAAACGCTGTAAATTCCTTTATTTCTGTATCCCTGTAGTCATCCTTCAGTTCCAAGTTGCACTTATACATCCAAGAAATCAGTGAGTAGACTCTTGAATAGTAACACTAATGAATATAATCACAAAACATTCATCTCTGCTAATATTCTGCTGAGTTTTAATCGTAATGTCAGGGGATCAGTGTTTTAACAGCCATTGTAAAGGCATAGTCTGACTAGGGGTCGTTAAAACCTGCTTAATTAAAATTGCACCAAGGACACCATCACACAAACACAGAGATAAAGTACTTTTCAGCTGACTTAAACACTACTGGTCGACAAACTCGACGTCTTGACTATTACAATTATTTACATTCTCAGATCACCCTCACCTCTCCTAAGATTCTCACTCAGTTTATATATTCCAAAGTTTCTTCATGTACCCGCAGCAGTCTTCAAAAAGTTTGCGCTCCAAGCGAAACGTTTTCGGAATTAAGTGTCCATTCTGCCGTAGCGTCTGTTTTGAAAAGAAAATATATTATTCGTAGAAATCAAAACAACAGCATTGTGGGATTTCTCTAAGCAACAAGAAAGGCAGCAATGAAGCTGACAAACAAAAACCCATGATAATCAATAAGCCTGAGTGACAAAAAATATAATAATTTTACTATTAAAGCTTTAGAAGTTTCTGTCCTTTCCTGTACATAATCAAGTCGCGGCTTGATAATGGCACAGGACAGGTCGAAACGTTATGTGAACCCCTATCCCCAACTTGGGCATTAGTTGTAAAGAAGTTAATCGCACATAGAACATTTTCTCCGGACTATCGAGCCTACAAATTATACATGAACAACTGTCTCCAACAACCAGTAAATCATCCCGCCTGAAAAAAAAAAAAAATCTTTCAAAAAATAGCCAATTAAGTGCCACGTTGTAAGTTTTCCCAAAAAAACAGCGGTTTACCATCACGACAAATTTTTCTCTAGCTATTAAGAAGCAGAATATCACAAACAGGGAAAGTTTTCTCCAGTTAATACAGTATTGACAATATTTACAAATATATTAAATTATTCCCATGTGTTAGAGTCCTTCTTAGTCATAATAATTCAGAGATAACGTGGAGTAGGAAAATTACTACAAATTTAAATTATACAAACGACAATGTCATATATCTTTTTTTTTTTAAGTCTGGTTTCATCACTTGTTTTTTCGATGAAGTTTAGAAAGATAAAATCTGAAACACAAAGACTATAAAAAGAGACTCGTTGAATGAAGTCTGGCCGTGCAGAGTTTTATATTGCTGGAATAATTGTGCGCGCCAATGATTGACTTTATAAATGTTTACATTTTAGTAACTTTCTAACACTGAATGTGTTTTTAACTTTTATCATATGGGAAAAGTGCCAAACGCACCAAAAAAATAACTATTTACTTTTTAGAAATATGCAAATGTTCTTAACTTGACTAACAATACTAACTCATAACAGCATAACCACAGATCTCAACTACGCAACATTTCTTCCTAATACAGTTTTTGCTCTTTACGCTTAACAGTGCGTCGATTTATGTACTACTAAAATATCGAGAAGAATCTGATATTAGGTACATAATGCAAGGTTAGGTGAAGGCTACCCTTACGAATAATAATAATAATAATAATAATAATAATAATAATAATAATATTTTCAGCATGATATAATGTTTGTACAGGCTGTGTGACATTTAGTTGTACATGCAGAAACCCCGATGTTATGTACAGCATAACAATAATGCTAAAGCTTATAAACCCGGCTATCGCAGTTATACGATGAGATGCCCGGAGATCTAGAGTACTGAGTAACAGTACTGGAATCCGTATATACATCATTCTTGCAAGCAGTATATTATATTAATAGACATTTTGGAGCAATTGTTTTAACCATCGCGCTCAGCTAAGCGATACGGATGTATTTACGATGTCCGTAAGACAACATATCAGAGAAGCAGGAGAGATGAGCCAGGCACAAAGTGTATTGGGTGCCACCTGAGTGATCAGGTTACTGGCAGCAATCAAGGCTTGGTGCTCCATGGCTTCATCCTTTACTTTGACGAAATCGGACGCTGAGTATACTAGTAATTTCTATTATTTTTTTTTATTTCGTATAACTTGATCTTTAAAACTAGGGACTGGACGATACCTAAATTTTGGCTGATGCCAATATTTTTAAAATTATAATTATTGTAATCAATATAAAAGGAAATGTAAATTGTACAACAGATATTAAATAACTCAAGAAAGTTAAATATTAAATAATTTATCTTAGATGACAATATCATTGGCCATTACTTGGCCTGTTGTGTTAATTGTCAAAAGCACTTCTCGATAGTGTGTGTATGTATGAGTAACCATGACAGTCGTGATGGATTGTGTGTTAATTTTGATATTTTTAAGCAAAGGTGTAATACTAATATTTTAAAAGTATCGGATGGTATCGGTTGCTTTTCACCGATACTGTAAAAATAGACGATTCTCGCCGTCACCGATACTTTTGGCACATCCCTATTTAAAACTTTCCACTTCACATCCTTAGAATTATCGATTTTTTATTCTATATCAATATATGAATATTAAGAATATGGCAGTACACTATGTTTAAAATATAATCGTAATTAGTAATGTGTGGATTAGACATATTAAAGATATTGATTTATATTTCTTCGAGTATTATTCTTAAATAATAATAATAATAATAATAATAATAATAATAATAATATAATAAATTTATATATCTGAGCCATACAAGAAATACAATATATATATATATATATATATATATATATATATATATATATATATATATATATATATATATATATATATATGATGTGACAGTAATGACACGTCACTACCACTGTACGTGGTAGTGACGTGCCAGAGATGACGCAGTAAATAGCGATGTGTCAAGGATGTCGTCTGTAGGTAGTGATGATGTTCTACATGCTGGTAATGCAATAGTAATGACTATGTACAAGGTAGTGATGTGTTAGTGATATCGTTTTTCATGGTGATGATGTGTTAGTAATGACGATGTATATGGTGGTGATATATCAGTGATAACACTGTACATTGGGGTTATGTGTCAGTGATGACTAAATATAGTAATGATGTGTTAGAAATTACTGTACATAGGGGTGACGCTGTACTTGGTGATGTGTTATTAAGGACGTTGTATATATTCATATGTTTATAATGACGACGCTGTGTGTGGTGGTGATGTTTTAGAAATGACTCTGTACATAGTGGTAATGTGTTAGTGATGAAACGAGGCTGTACATGGGGGTAATGTGTTTGTGATGAGATGAGGTTGTACATTGTAGTGATGAGCCGAGGCTGTACGTGTGGTGATGTTTTACTAAGCAGTAGTTTAGAGCTTCACTCTGGGTGTCAATCAAGGTGAAAAACGCCGACAACTCGTCTATTCTCTTAAAGTTACTGTCCAGCTTCTCTGCATACCTATTACTTGAATATCCTATCAGCAAAAGTACAAAGAGAGGATGGCCAAATTATTAGAGCCACTCTGGAAAAATCGAATATTTTCCGTTTTAAGCCTATTACATTGACTTTTCTTCAAAAATGTTGGATGAATGATGCAATTACGGTAGAACGCAGTGCGTATCTATAAAGACCCTCCCTCGTAGTATTTGTCTCTGTAATGAGTTGGGTAAAGAACTGAGAGAGACTGATCCTCCATTACCTGGTTTACGTGAATAAGCCAAAGCACGAAATTTAGTAATTCTTGTTCATAATAACTTGTAAAAGTTGATAAAGACAATACATCCTAGTGTGCGTCAAGCTAAATTTTATATTTATAATTACATTATCACTAAAAATATTCAAGTTCAAAATATTTTTATTTTTTTTATTTCTTTTCATCACTGCTTTCCCGAATGAGATATGAGAAAATATATTATTTTCACCTATGTAGCTAGAACAGCACTTATGTAGCTAGAACAGCACTTATGTAGCTAGAACAGCACTTATGTAGCTAGAACAGCACTTATGTAGCTAGAACAGCACTTATGTAGCTAGAACAGCACTTATGTAGCTAGAACAGCACGTGTGTAGCTAGAACAGCACGTGTGTAGGTAGAACAGCACGTGTGTAACTAGAACAGCACGTGTAGCTAGAACAGCACGTGTGTAGCTAGAACTACACGTATGTAGCTAGAACAGCACGTGTGTAGCTAGAACAGCACGTGTGTAACTAGAACAGCACGTGTGTGACTAGAACAGCACGTGTGTAGCTAGAACAGCACGTGCGTAGCTAGAACAGCACGTGTGTAGCTAGAACAGCACGGGTGTAATTAGAACAGCACGTGTGTAGCTAGAACAGCACGTATGTAGCTAGAACAGCACGTGTGTAGCTAGAACAGCACGTGTGTAGCTAGAACAGCACGTGTGTAGCTAGAACAGCAATTAACCAGTAAGAATCAAACATAAATAATCTAATTGGAGGTGATCATGTGATGTCAGTTGACGGGTCAGCGGGACTGACAACTTTACACACGATCTGGAAAGACTAAGAATCTTTCAATTCAGAATTTGGCATCAACCTGTTACTGTGTACCATTTCTAGTCAATTAAGCTAACTGATCCGGGGTTATTGCGTCCCCAGTAGGCCGTGGACTATTAATCAACATTCTCAAAACACATTCGACTCTAGGCGGAAAATTAACTCGCTTTTATAGACAGGAATGAATAATGTGAAGGCTAAAGCGGACACCAACTCTTTCTGGAATTAATTAGCGGTTCAACGTCAATGAAAACCAAATTCAGAATATTAACAAGTTCATGTGTTGCATAGCTAATGAGCTGAGGGAAAATTTACATACATGAAAGTCATCAGCAACAAAACCAGCGTCTGCAACAAAAACAATAACAAAGGAAATATTATCAGCATTAATATAATGAAAAGGAGAAAAAGAAGACGACGAAGACGACGAAGAAGAAGATGAAGGAGAAAACGAAGATGAAGGAGAAAACGAAGATGAAGGAGAAAACGAAGATGAAGGAGAAAACGAAGATGAAGGAGAAAACGAAGATGAAGGAGAAAACGAAGATGAAGGAGAAAACGAAGATGAAGGAGAAAACGAAGATGAAGGAGAAAACGAAGATGAAGGAGAAAACGAAGATTACGATGAAAGCAAAGACGAAGATTTGAATTTGGAAAAACGAAAGATTTATAAGAAAACAAGATGAAGCAAATAATAAAACAAAATGAAGGAGAAAACGAAGATGAAGGAGAAAACGAAGATGAAGGTGAAAACGAAGATGAAGGTGAAAACGAAGACAAAGGAGAAAACGAAAACGAAGGAGAAAATGAAAACGAAGGAGAAAATGAAATCGAAGATGAAGACGACGACGAAGGAAAAGACGAAGAAAATGAAGAAGACGAAGAAACAGAAAGAGGAGAAGGAATTACAAGTAGAAAGTAGCAGAAATATTAGTAGTATCATCTTGCACTTCCAGTCAGACTGAGAGGCACTGGTGCCTGCAAGGCATCACAGATAGCCCTCCCTGCAGTATTTTATAATACATTATACCTATTTTGTAATTTTAAAAGATGGAATAGAAGGACAATTTAAATATTCACACAGTCTACCCTCTACATATCTCTCATAGTACACCATAGCTTACTAGCACACTGCTACTAGTTGTTTAGGCTCCATGACCCTTCTGCCGGCCTTGTAGCCTGGAGGCAAAACACACTATTATCTGTACTCTTCTAAACGTAAACAGGCCCCTCTCACAGGTAAAATCGTGAGAGTACAAACAAAATCTAAACAACCTGTGGTCTAAAACGTAACCAAAATACCATCCCTATACTTAACCAACACCTTGACGCCTTGCTCTAAACACTGCTCTACCGACACTGACTCCACACCTCTCATGGCCAATCATGACCAGGTCTAATATACGTCCGTTATTATGTTCATTCTACGTTCACTAACACACACACACACACACACCTCCCCAGCAAACCGAGGTAGTAGGGCGCACCAACAAGTGTTGGACACACTGTACACAACAAAGGAGGAGGTGAAGAAGCTGCTACGGGAACTAGATACCTCGAAGGTGATGGGCCGAGGTAATATGGCTCCAGAGAGAGGAAGCAGATGCACAGTGTATCACTAACAAAATCTTTAAAATATCTATTGAAACAAGGCAACTGCCTGAGGTGTGGAAGACAGCGAATGTAGTCCCCATTTTAAAGGAACGAGACTAAATTACAGACTAATGTCGCTGACATGTATTGTATGTAAAGTTATTGAGATTATTTGGAAAAAAGTGGCGGAGCACCTACAACGGAATTAACTAATACATGACAACCAGCACGGCTTCAGGGAAGGAAAATTCTGTATCACGGACCTATTGGAGTTCTATGACAAGGTAACGGAAGACAGAAGAGAGAGGGATAGGCAGAGTGCATCTTCTTGGACTGTAAGAAGGGTTTCGACACAGTACCACACAAGAGATTGGTTGAAAAACTAGAGGAGCAGGCAGGAATAGGAGGAAAAGTACTGCAATGGATCAGGGAATACTTGACAGGAAGGAAACGTGCGTCGGTACGAGACAAGGTGTCAGCGTGGGTGTATGTGTCGAATGGGGTTCCACAAGGGTCAGTCCTAGGTCCGATGCTGTTTCTTGTATATTTGAATGACATGACGGAAGGGAATGAGTTAGAGGTGTTCGTTTTTGTAGACGATGTGAAGACAGTGTGCAGAATACAAGCGGACGAGGATCAAGTAAGCCTACAAGGGGATCTGGACAGGCTGCATGCCTGGTACGACAAATGGCTCCTGGAGTTTAACCCCAGCAAGTGCAAAGATCTGAAGCTTGGGGAAGGACAAAGAAGACCGCAGACAGAGTACTGCCTAAGAGGTTAGAGGCTGCAAAATTCACTCAAGGAAAAGGATATTGGGGTAAGCATCATACCGAGCACATTTCCCTAGGAGCACATCAACCAAATAACAGCTGCATCATATGTACGCCTGGCAAACCTGAGAATAGCGTTTCTACATCTAAGTAAGGAGTCATTCAAGACACTGTACACTGTACGTCAGACCCATGTTGGAGTATGCGGCATTAGTATGGAACCCACACCTGGTCAAACACGTCAAAAAAATAGAGAAAGTACAAAGGTTAGCGGCAAGACTAGTCCTGGAGCTAAGTGGTATAACTTATGAGGAAAGGGTGAGGGAATTCAACCTGAAAACACTGGAAGACAGGAGGAATAGGGAGAGACATGAACACAACATATAAAATACTAGGAGGAATTGACAGGGTGAATAAGGACAGAATGTTTCAGAGATGTGACACATCATCAATGAGTCGCAACTCTAAGGTGAAAACTCAGATGAGTCATAGGGATGTTAGGAAGTATTTCATCACCCATAGAGTTGTCAGGAAGTGGAATAGTCTGGTGGGTGATATAGTGGAGGCACGATCCATATATAACTTTAAGAACAGGTATGATAAAGTTCATGCAGCATGAAGTGGACCTAGTAGCGGCCAGTGAAGAGGCGGGGACCATGACCTATGAATCGACCCCTGCAACCACAATTAGGTGAGTACACACACACACACATAGGAGAAGAAAATATTCAAACAGCTCCTGGTAGAACCTTGAGTTTTCCCTGAAGAACGTTTATTCTCTGCTCTGAGGACGAGAACCCCCGAAATATAACACGCCTCCTAGCCCGCTAAAATTCCGAGACGAATTTATCCACTGAACCATTAATCCTACAATGGTCAAAGGCGTGTCGGAATTTTAGTGGGCTAAGGAGGCGTGCTAAATTATCGGGTTCCCTTCACGGCTAATAGCAGTATTGTTATTTATTTAAAAGCACTCGTTCGTGAATGCACGAACATTAACACCTCGCCTTCATCCCTGAATCCCTTTATAAATGCTACCTTACTCACACTCCAACATCACGTCAAGTACTAAAAACTATTTGTCTCCATTCGATTCTAACACGCTCACGCATGCTGACTGGAAGTCCAAGCCACTCGCACCTAAAACCTCCTCTACCCCCTCCCGTCAACATTTCCTAGGCCGACCCCTATCCCGTCTTCCCTCCACTACAGATTTATATGCTCTCCAAGTCATTCGATTTCGTTCCGGCCTCTCTACATGTTCGAACCACCTCAACAACCCCTCTTCAGCCCTCTGGATAATTCTTTTGGTATCCCCCTAATTTCCAAACTATATATATATGATCGCGTAGAGACCGAAATATATCTACTCTGGATTCAATGTTTATAACTCTTAAAGTATTAATTATCACTTATTTGTGACAGAAAATATTATTAAAAAATGAAAGTAACTGTGTAATTGATATCATTAGCCAACAATCATTTCCAAGCGAATAGAGATAATAACACCATAGGTTGGCAAGACTTATGTGATTGGTAACAATCAAAGAAAGTTTTCCGGGGGAAGATGATATCGAAATGGTGAATGTTTTAGGATCTGCGGTCTAGTTAACGAACCTTGGTAATGAAACCTCTGGTGTAATAATCGCGAGTGACTAACACACTTAACAAACTAAGAATGTAAAGCAGCTCACGTAGCTGATTGAGACTTTCATTAGATGAAGTATCACTCTAAATAGTAATTTATCAAAGTAATACGGTAAATCAGCCAAGGAATAACTGATGCTGATCAGGGCACCGTGTGATTGTTGATGGAATGACATCTCTGATAAGGACACTGACTGATTATGATTGCTGACGGATTGATGTCTCTGATAAGCTGTCTAAATATTCTCAGAGATGCTGTTTCACTGAACTGGAGGCGAGGTCAACTGTAAGCCGTGGGTACACATGCTCGAGAGCAGAGGTGTCTACCCACGGCTTTCAGTTGACCTCGCCTCCAGTTCAGTGAAACAGTATATCTGAGAATATTTAGACAGCTTATCAGAGACATCACTCCGTCAGCAATTATAACCAGTCAGTGTGATTATGATTGTTGAAGGAGTTGTCTGTGATAAAGACACTGATTATGATTGTTGGAGTGATATCACTGACAAGGACACTGATTATGATTGTTGATGGAGTAATATCAACGATAAGGACAATGATTATGATTGTCGATGGAATGATATCGCAGATAACGCTGAGTGAGATTGCCGATGATCGCACATCTTATGGTAGACCACCTGACTGAACTAGGTGAAGGATCATGAGCACTATTATCTAACAAGTAAAAAGTAAAAGTAAAGTGAACAACATTACTTCATCGCTGAATGTTGTGCTGAAGAAACAACATTACTTCATCGCTGAATGTTGTGCTGAAGAAACAACATTAGAGAATGTAAATGAATGGTTCAGAGAACCGACGAGTTGGTAAATTAGACACATATGCAACACTTGGGTATCTTTAGTGAGGAAACGTTTCGCCACACAGTGGCTTCACTGACAACATCGACTCAAGATTGAGGGACTGACCACCTCATACTCCTCCTGTTCTTCACGATTCTCCTTTGTATGGACTGATGAAGCCACTGTGTGGCGAAACGTTTCCTCAATAAAGATACCCAAGTGTTGCATATGTGTCTAATTTACCAACATTAGAGAAGCCTCCTTATCAACATACCTTCAAGTCGGAGCGATATCGTAATGCTGGTCAAGGACTCTTGATCCAAGGACTGGCAGCTAACTATACAATAGAGAGAAAAAGTATTGTGAAGGACCTGGGAGTGATTGCGTTAGAGGATCTCACCTTCAAAGACCACAACAATGTATCTACTGCATCTGCTAAAAAAATGATAGGATGGATAATGAGAAATTTCATATCTAGAGACGCCAAGCCCATTATGATTCTCTTCAAATCGCTTGTTCTCTCTAGGCTGGAATACTGTTGTACACTAACTGCCCCCTTCAAGGCAGGCGAAATTGCTGACCTAGAGAGTGTACAAAGAATTTTCACGGCTCACTTAAGTACGATAAAGCACCTATATTACTGGGAAAGGTTGAAGTCCTTTGATTTTATTCCCTGGAACGCAGGCGAGAAAGATACACGATAATATAAGCTTGGAAAATCCTAGAGGGATTAGTACCAAACTTGCACACGAAAATCACTCCCAATGAAAGCAAAAGACTCGGCAAGAGATGCAACATTCCCCAATGAAAAGCAGGGGCTCCACGAGTACATTGAGAGACAACACAATAAGTGTCAGGGGCCCAAGACTTTTCAACTTCCTCCCAGCATACATAAGGGATGATTACCAATGGACCCCTGTTTGTCTTCAAGAAGGCGCTGGACAGGCACCTAAAGTCAGTACCTGACCAGCCGGACTGTGGTTAGTACGTCAGTTTGCGTATGGCCAGCAGTAGCAGCCTAGTTGGTCAGTCCCTGATCCACCACGAGACCTGGTCTCAGACCGGGCCGCGGGGGCGTTGACCACCGAAATCCTCTCCAGGTATACTCAAGGTATCTTTCTCCGACCTTGCCTTGGATCAAACCTGATTATCTCCTGTTTCATATGCGCTATATTTCCTAATTAGTTTACGGCTTTCACGTTACTATAATA
Organism: Cherax destructor; assembly: GCA_009830355.1. Taxonomy (NCBI): domain Eukaryota; kingdom Metazoa; phylum Arthropoda; class Malacostraca; order Decapoda; family Parastacidae; genus Cherax; species Cherax destructor. Next base: position 152,691 of record WNWK01003130.1, on the reverse strand, counting down.
ACAAAAATATGGCTAAGACTTCATTCCTTTCCCTCTCTTTTTCAACTATGTCAGGTTGAACGCCAGTGGCATCATACAGTTGTTCTTATCATGAGTAGGTGTAAATTTTCAGGGTGTCTTCTTGTGACGTGTGTCGGGTAGACACTGTCAGCGTCTCAGGAGGGCTGGTATAAGGTATGACTCCATAAACATTTTAGTTTTTAAGTACGTGTACACCCCACCGCTCACCCGACACTACCGTGAGTACCAGGGTATTTACCCCCGTAGAATTTATCTGAGAAAATCGGTGTGCCAGAGTGATTAACATTTTTTAAAATTCATCAGCAACGTGCTTTCACAGATGCTTTATAGACGCATGGTAGGGTCCTAATGAAGGCATGGTAGGGTCCTAATGAAGGCGGACACTAATGTCACCCCTCCGACACACCACCACCTTCCCCACGGTCCCACCGCCTATATAAACCCATCCTCCCCGCCCACTCTTCTGGGCCGGGTCATCATTTGGAGAAGACCCGGGCCGGATGTACCGGCCAACGTACAACAACCCACTCTTCTTACTCTCCCCTTTTATCCCTTCCAACAGTCCTCGCTCTGGGCACCAGACTTCTGACGAAGGAATGTGTCAAGGAAAAAGTTTGATGAGGGATGGAAGAGCATTAGGAGGATAGGGCTTAGAAGAGATCTAGGAAGATGAGTTATGAGACATCCTCCACGTGAGAGTTTTGAGGTTCTCCTTGGAGGTTAGTCTCGATCACCTCACCCTTCCGATGGGTTGAAGGTCGAGGTCAGAGATAGGTCTATGAAATAACAATCTAATAATTTTTTGAGGTAATCTTGAATGGGTTTTGGTTGATCCATGAGAAGTGTGTACAGCACCGCACTCACGATCACCCATCCATCTACTTCCTTATCCCTCCATACCAGGCTTAGAGTAATTGTAATTCAAGTTGAAAGTAAATAATTGCATTTTTTAATTAACTATATTTCTAATTGTATTTGAAGGTGAATGTAAATAAGGATTTTTTTAAATATTTTTTATTTAAACTGAATTAGAAGTTTTAGATTAAAGAGTAATTGTAATTGTAATTGACTGTTGCCATATCACCTGCTTAAGTACATTAATGTAATTGTACTTTCTGATGGGAATCTCGTTCTTAGAGACAACTTTTGAAAAATATACATACAAGAGAACTGTGCTTCATTTGACGTAGATCTCTCGGCCTATTGGGGGGATTCTCTTGAAAAGACGCTCCATTTGATGAAAAGAGCAAGAAATATAATGGGTTTTAGTGACCGATAAATAAAACAATATTGAAGATTATATCTTTTATCTAAGAGAATGAAGTACAATATGTGATACGAAGCTTAGTTGTTTGTAATCTTCCTGTGTTTATTTTGCGAATGTTCACCAACTGTTTCACTCTGATTGAAAATATAACAAAATGGTATTCTTGTCCATTGTTCAAGTACTTACGTTTAAATACTAAATATAAAGTTTAATATTTGATCCTGATTTTGAACATTTAAGATTGATTTCAAAAATAGTAGAATTTGAAATAAATGAAGATTTTTTTTTTTTGTAGAAAATATTAAGTGATTGTTACCGAAATTTGTTATTTTATTGCTCAAGTAAATGCTATTGTAATTTATTTTTCTGATTAAGTAATTGTAAATGGATATCGGGAGAAGTAATTAAAATTATAATTGTAACTGACTTTGAATTATATACTGTTATTAATCAAAGGGTGCTTCAAGACCCTTCGAAACCACCAGTCCACCACCATCATCCACTACCCTCGACCACCACTGTCACCACCATCCACTATCCTCGATCTCCATTGTCACCACTATCCACTACCCTCGACCACCACTGTCACCACCATCCACTACCCTCGATCTCCACTGTCACCACCATCTACTACCCTCGACCACCACTGTCACCACCATCCACTACCCTCGATCACCACTGACACCACCATCCATTATCCTCGATCACCACTGTCACCACCATCCACTACCCTCTATCACCACTGTCACCACCATCCACTACCCTCTATCATCACTGTCACCACCATCCACTACCCTCTATCATCACTGTCACCACCATCCACTACCCTCTATCATCACTGTCACGACCATCCACTACCCTCTATCATCACTGTCACCACCCTCGATCACCACTGTCACCACAATCCACTACCATCGATCACCACTGTCACCACCATCCACTACCCTCGATCACCACTGTCACCACCATCCACTACCCTCGATCACCACTGTCACCACCATCCACTACCCTCTATCACCACTGTCACCACCATCCACTACCCTCGGTCATCACTGTCACCACCATCCACTACCCTCGATTACCACTGTCACCACCATCCACTACCCTCGATCATCACTGTCACCACCATCCACTACCCTCTATCACCACTGTCACCACCAACCACTACCCTCGGTCATCACTGTCACCACCATCCACTACCCTCGATCACCACTTTCTCCACAATCCACTACCCTCGATCACCACTGTCACCACCATCCACTACCCTCGATCACCACTGTCACCACCATCCACTACCCTCGAGCACCACTGTCACCACCATCCACTACCCTCTATCACCACTGTCACCACCATCCACTACCCTCGATCACCACTGTCACCACCATTCACTACCCTCGACCACCACTGTCACCATCATCCACACCCTGACCACAGTTGTCACTACCATCCACTACCCACGAGTGCCCTGCGTGCTCCGTGTTTTTTCCGTGATTATCGCGATCTCGCTTGCGTGCCAGAACTCTAGACTGTGCCAGTGAACTTATAAGGTTCATCCCTCCAGCGCTTGGAACTAATCTAGCAGAAAAATAGTACACACTGCGTAGAAAAGGAGAATTAGTGTGCAATACCTGCCAGAATATACTCTCAAGAGGGGACTTTTACGCTAAGTGTACCGTTTGCAACTAACAACAAAACTAGAAATCTTTTGCCAGGAAGAACGAGAGTCTCCAGGCTATTAGAGTGTCATACACAGTGCTATAGTGTTTATCACAGTGGTACTGTAATATATAGATAAGATACCAAAATAAATGTAAGGTGAAAAATTAAGGTGAATTTAGGCCTAAGGAGGCAGGTTGTATAAGGTAAACAGTTGCCAACAGTCGCCAGAACCCTACCATGCCGGTCAGCTCGTATTAATAATCCTGCTAGTGTACTTGACCTAAATTTAGTGATACCATCCACCTAGTGTCATCATTCAGGAAACCTTAGTGTTGCCGTAGCTATTAACTAGTTACAAATCGGTACTTATTGTGATGAAGTGACGTATACAGTTTGTGGTAATACACTAAACCTGTAGTTAGCAGCGGTCGCAATATACACAACGAAAATCAAATATTCCTCCAGTAATCTTCATCTTCAGAAGCCACGGCTGCTCCAACACGCAAGTTATACTTTTTGCATCAAACTAAAAACATATTACTATGTTAAATATTCTTCCAGTAGTCCTTTTCATGTGCTAGTCCAAAATCACCGACTGAATACGTCCAAAATAATTGATCCACTAATACGATTTCGCCCGGATTCGTCCAAGAAACACGTGAACCAACGACCGGATTCAAACGGATTCGTTGAAAACAAGGTATCCTCTGACAAGATTCATAAGCTGACGGGGTTTTACACGCCCTCATTAAACACCCAAACAGTAACTACAACAAATAGATGCAATACAAATAGACAGATATACTTTTAAGATGTTATTAGTAAAAAAAAAAATATACAATGAGCCACAAACCGGATTCGCCCGGATTCGTCCAAGAAATAAGTGAATGACCGGATTCAAACGGATTCGTTGGAAATAAGCCAAATCGGAATAACTGTTAAAAACAACTAAATACTTCGAGAAATTATAGACTAGCTAGCTAGAAGAGTTGTCAAGTATTGTAAGATGACCACCACCATGAAGATCTGTGTAGTCTGTAGAAAGGCCTGAATTGCTTGCAGTCTCTGTGGTCAATGGTCCCATGGTATATGCAGGGATTTTCAACCAGTGACCACACTTGACATAAACACAGAGAGGTGTTTTTGGTTCTGCCCAAACGAGATACACCTGCATGAGGAAATTACATCTATATTAAAAGACAAGAACACCAATAAAATATCCTTCTTAAAAGACATGTCACCATGGTATGACAGCTGGGAAAATAAGATGGGTGGTTTGGACGGAGCTGTCTTGAACGACAGTGCTCCTGAGGGTGCTAGTGTTGTCCTGGAGGACAGTGCTCCTGAGGGTGCTAGTGTTGTCCTGGAGGAAGTGCTTGAGTGGGTTCCGGGAGGACAGTGCTCAGAGGTGTAGTGTTGTCCTGGAGGACAGTGAACCAAAAGGAGACACTGGCCCTGGTGATGAAACAAATAAAGACAACGCTATTCAATTCACAGAGGTACAAAATAGCGATACTGCTGGAGATAGAACAAAATTGGATGATGCCTCAGGGAACAGTGTCGACACATTACCAGCAAAACCTGGTAGAAGCACTGATGTCCATACAAGGGAGATAGATAGAGGAAGCAGAAAAAATGCACCAGCAGCGAACGCAGCTACAATGAATCCTAGCAAACGGAAATCCAATCTATGCAAATACTATACCTTGGGTATCTGCATGCACGGTATATCTGGTAAAACAGGTGGGACATGCACCTTTGACCACCCCAAAAAATGCCGCACTCACATGGCAACAGGAGAGTGCAACTTCCCCTCCTGTAACTTATTTCACCCAGAAATGTGTCACTCATCAATCCATGAAAGAAAATGCTACAACACATACTGCCAGACATATCATCTAAATTGGACAAGAAGACAGACCAGCCAGACTATGGGAAACAAAAGAGGGCAGCCACAACCCCTCCAGGGACGGAGTTTTTTTTAGGGCCAGAAGGGAAAACACTTCTGGAGCAGAGGCACGGACACTGACCTCCACTCCAGAACAATAGATATTGGAGCAAGCAAATAAAACCCCCTAAATTCCACTAATATAACGACATTTATCTGTGCAAACATACAGGGTCTAAAGCCGTCAAACAACAACAAAATTCCTTACATCAAGGGACTGTTCACGGAGTCAAATGCAATGTTTGCGGCATTCACAGAGACCCACATAAAGGATCATTATGACAACGAAATATGGATCCCAGGATATAACCTATAAAGATGCCACAGACTAAACAGGCAACAAGTTGGAAGGGAGGGGGGAGGGTTGGCCTATACGTCACAGAGTCGCTCATTTGCTCAGAACTACTAAACACCTCAAATGATGTAGTTGAAGTTTTGGCAGTAAAGATTGAAAACCAAAACATTGTCATTGTGGTGGTATACAAGCCTCCAGACGCAACTTCCCAGCAATTCCATGAGCAGCTTTTGAAAATTGACCACTGTCTGGAAAATCTCCCAACTCCTGCTCCAAACATCTTACTACTAGGAGATTTCAACTTGAGACACCTAAAATGGAGGAGTATAGCATACAATGTTTTAGCAGAGATTACCCCAGGAGGCAGCGCAGATGAAAATTCACACTCACACGAACTATTAAATCTCTGCACCAAATTCACCTTAAACCAGCAAATATTAGAGCCTACAAGACTAAGAATATATGCTGGACCTCATCTTCACTAACAACGACGATCTGATACAAAATATGACCGTATCAAAGACAATACACTTAGATCACAACATAATAGAGGTACAGACATATATGAACAGAGCTCCTGACCAGCAAAATGTGATCAGTCATGAAGGTCTCTTCACAAAATTCAATTATAATAACAAAAACATACAATGGGATCAAGTCAACCATGTCCTAAATGAAACAAGCTAGGAAGATATCCTAAACAACACGGATCCGAACAGTTGCCTAGAAAAAATAAACTCTGTGGTTCTTGAGATCTGTCCAAGACACATTCCATTAAGAAAAAGAAAGAGAAGATTTAAACTAGAGAGAGACGCTCCCTATACAGACGAAGGCGAAGAGTCACAGAGCTGCTGAGAGGGGCCAATATATCTGAAATACGTAGAGGCACTGGTCAATGAAATTGCAAATATCGAACCTAAACTGAAGGAATCTTAAAGGAGACAAGAATCATAGGAAGAACTAAAAGCCATAAAGGAAATTGAAAAAAAAAAAAAAAAAATACTTCTTCTCTTATGCCAAATCTAAGGGAAAAACAACATCCAGTATTGGGCCTCTGCTTAGGCGGGATGGGACATACACAGATGACAGCCAAGAAATGAGTGAGATATTAAAGTCCCAATACGACACAGTGTTCAGCGAGCCGCTGCCCAGACTAAGGGTCGACAATCCAAATGAATTCTTTATGAACAAAACGCAAAATTTGGTCATCTCAAAAATCTCGGATATTATTCTAATTCCACAAGACTTTGAAAAGGCAATAAATGACATGCCCATGCACTCTACCCCAGGTCCAGTCTCATTTAACTCCGTGTTCATCAAGAATTGCCTTCAGCATTCTATGGAGAGGGAACATAGACACAGGAGTCATCCCACACACACTAAAAACAACAGACATAGCCCCACTCCACAAGGGTGGCAGTAAAGCAATTGCAAAGAACTACAGACCGATGGCACTAACATCCCATATTATAAAAATCTTTGGGAGGGTTCTAAGAAGCAAGATCGTCAACCACCTAGATACCCATCAATTACACAACCCAGAGCAACACGGGTTTAGAGCAGGTCGCTCCTGCCTGTCCCAGCTCCTGGACCACTATGACAGGGTCCTGGATGCTGTTGAGGATAAACAAAATACAGATGTAGCATACATAGACTTTGTAAAAGCTTTCGACAAGTGTGACCATGGAGTAATAGCACACAAAATGGGTGATAAAGGAATAAGAGGAAAAGTTGGTAGATGTATCTATAACTTCCTGACAAATAGAACACAAAGAGTAATAGTAAATAAAGTCCCAGGTAGTCACGGTGAAAAGCTCTGTTCCACAAGGCACAGTACTCGCTCCCATTCTATTCCTCATCCTCATTTCTGACATAGAGATGCAAGCAATAGCTCCGTGTCTTCCTTTGCGAATGACACCCGGATTGTCATGGCAGTGACCTCCATTGAAGACACTGCAAAACTCCAAGCGGACATCAACCAAAACTCCAAGCGGACATCAACCAAATCTTCAAATGGGCCACTCAAAACAATATGAAGTTCAACGAGGAGAAATTTCAATTACATATATATGGAAAACTTGAGGAAATAAATAATGAATCAAGGTATACGACAAATTCTAACCATACAATAGAGCGAAAAAGAAATGTGAAGGACTTGGAAGTGATAATATCAGAGGATCTCGCCTTCAAAGGCCACAACAATATATCTACCACGTTTGCTAGGAAAATGATAGGATGGATAATGAGAACCTTCAAAACTAGGGACGCCAAGCCCATGATAACACTCTTCAAATCACTTGTTCTTTCTAGGCTGGAATACTGCTGTACACTAACGGTCCCCTTCAAGGCTGGCGACATTGCAGACCTGGAGAGTGTACAAAGAACTTTCACCACACACATAAGTACGATAAAGCATCTAAATTACTGGGAACGGTTGAAGGTCCTTGATCTGTATTCCCTGGAACGCAGGCTATAGAAATACTTGATAATATACACTTGGAAGGTCCTGGAGGGATTGGTACCAAACCTGCACACGAAAATCACTCCCTATGAAAGCAAAAGACTCGGCAGGAGATGCAACATTCCCCAAATGAAAAGCAGGGTCGCCACGAGTACACTGAAAGACAACACTAAGTGTCTGGGGCCCAAGACTGTTCAACTGCCTCCCAGCATACATTAGGGGGGATTACCAATAGACCCCTGGCTGTCTTCAAGAAGGCACTAGACAGGCACCTAAAGTCAGTACCTAACCAACCGGGCTGTGGTTCGTACGTCAGTTTGCGTGCGGCCGGCAGTAGCAGCCTGGTTGATCAGACCCTGATCCACCATAAGGCCTGGTCTCAGACCGAGCCGCGGGGGCGTTAACCCCCGAAACCCTCTCCAGGTAAACCCACGATCACCGTTGTCTCCACCATCCACTACCCTCGACCACCACCACTGTCACCACCATCCATTCACCCCATCCATGGTCACCATTCCACCCTCCAGCCCTCAGTCACCCATCCACCCTCCACCAGCACTATCCTTCAATGACACCGCCACTCCACTTACACGAACTCTCCATCGAGCATCCTTCACCCTTTCTTCTTCCTCCTCATCCTCCATTATTACACACTAACCCAAAGAAGAAGTGCCAATTAGTTATTTATTTATTGGAAGCTTCCCTCGCTTCCAATGAAGAGGGATATAATTCTTTATACTTACACTATATAAGAGTCTTGTACCTTATAACCTCTTGGGTATTTCAGAATAGAAAAAGAAGTGAAACGAGAGAGAGAGACAGACAGACAGGCAGACAGACAAAGGCAGACAGAGAAAAACAGAAACCTAGAGAGGCTCAGAGGTGAGTTCATCACTGAACATGTGTCACGTACGTTCCAATGTTAAGACGCTATAAAAGTGCATGAGAGGAGGAGCCATTCGTTCTTTGATTATAGATTATAGTATAATGTTGCAGAGAGAACGTACTGTGAGGTAACTAGCGAATACCTGTTTATTCCCACGTATGTGATCTCACATTGGAACAGGAGGGGAGGAAGAAGATTTGATTTAATAATACAAGTGAAAAAAAAATGGAGTAGAACGATTGAATGGAATAGTGGGGTAGAACACGGTAGATAAAGTAGAGAAAAGGGAAGAGAGAGTATCAAACAAGTAGCATGTAACTAAATTTACAGATATTGACGTAAGTCATTTTTTTCTTTCCAATACTTATCCGAATTTATGTACCCTCAGGAATAAATAAATCAGGTAAATAAAATACATGACAGTAGTTTGTTGGACTACATATTGGTAGATAAAAGACTGTTGGGTAGACTTCAGGATGTACATGTTTATAGAGGGGCCACAGATATATCAGATCACTTTTTAGTTATAGCTACAGTGGGAGTAAAAGGTAGATGGGATACAAGGAGAATGAAAACAGCAAGTAAGAGAGAAGTGAAGATTTATAAACTAAAGGTGGAGGCGGTTAGGGCAAGATATAAAAACTGTTGGAGGACAGATAGGCTAGTGAAGAGGTATGGGGTAAGTTTAAGAATATAGTACTAGAGTGTTCAGCAGAAGTTTGTGGTTATAGGAAAGTGGGTGTAGGAGGGAAGAAGAGCGATTGGTAAAAGGGAAAAGGTTAGCATATGAGAGGTTTTTACAAAGTAGAAGTGATGCAAGATGGGAGGAGTATATGGAGAGAAAAAGAGAGGTTAAGAGAGAGTGGTAAAACAGTGTAAAAAGAGAGTAAATGCGAGGGTGGGTGATATGTTATCAACAATTTTTGTTGAAAATAAGAAAAAGTTTTGGAGTGAGATTAAAAAGTTGAGAAAACCTAGGGAAAGAATGGATTTATCAGTTAAAAATAGGAGAGGAGAGTTATTAAATGGAGAGTTAGAGGTATCAGGAAGATGGAGGGAATATTTTGAGGAATTGTTAAATGTTGATGAAGATTGGGAAGCTGTGATTTTGTTTATAGGGCAAGGAGGAATAAGATCTTGTAGGAGTGTGGAAGAGCCAGTTGTGAGTGTGGGGGAAGTTCGTGAGGCAGTGGGTAGAATGAAAGGGGGGTAAGGCAGCTGGGATTGATGGCATAAAGGTAGAAATGTTAAAAGAAGGTGGGGATATAGTTTTGGAGTGGTTGGTGCTATTATTTAATAAATGTATTGAAGAGGGTAAAGTACCTAGGGACTGGCAGAGAGCGTGTATTGTTCCCCTGTGTTCGGCGAGAATAGGTGCGGCAAGTCGAAGGGCAACACCAATGCGGATGGTCTGTGGGTCGAGGCGCGTGCCAAGGCTGGAGTTGGGAACAGCCAACAGAAAGTCCCCTGCATGAGGAGCTCTCACTTCAAGGATGCGGGCTCTATCCTTCCCTGGCACACTCTGAAGCATTGCTGAGGCTATATTCTCTACTATTGGGCCATCCCAGTGCGACTGTTTGTAGTTGTTGGGGGCAGGCCTGGTTTCAGAGCCTGTTAGATTATCTTTATACAAATTAAGTTTACACATTACATATGACATATTAACATATTTAAAGTACTTATCACATTTTTTCACATAGAATTACATTCCATTATAGCAGTACTAGTATTAGCAGTTCTAGTAGCATGAAGAATAATTGTAGAATTGAGGAGGTAGCAATAGTAGTAATACTGTTAGTTATAGTGGTAATACTCTCAGAAGCCATAATTGTTGCAATTATTGCATTATTCCCTGATGCTTTGCGCTACTACTCATTTGGTGAGTTGTGGATGGACAACAAATTACCACTCATTGGATGACCTGCTTTTGCACAATCTACCGTTCATATAAGGAACTGCTGGCGCACAATAAACTACTGCTGACAGGACGAGCCACGGGTGAATAATAAACAGATGTGCTGATAATAAACAGATGTGCCTTAGTTCAACCAAATGTGTAGAGATGCCAAAACTAAGTGCGCTAGAGAAAAAAAAAGTATAGAAGACAAAATACCCAGGAAAATAAGGAAATTAGTCGAAGAGCCAGAAACGAATATGCCTGGATAAGGAGGGAGGCCCAGCGGCAATACGAAAATTACATAGCATGAAAAACCAAATCTTACCCAAAGCTGTTGTACAGCCACATCAGGAGGAAAACAAAACTCAAAGACTAGGTACTCAGGCTGAGGATGAAAGAAGGGGAGATCACAAGAAACTACCAAGAAGTATGTGAAGAGCTGAACTTGAGACTTAAGGAAGTATTTACAGTGCAGACAGAAAGGACTCCAGCAAACCGGGATGGTAGGATACGCCAACAAATGCTGGACACAATACACATAACCAAGGAGTAGGTGAAGAGGCTGCTACGTGAGCAAGATACCTCAAAAGCGGTGGGACCAGACATCTCCCCATGTGGCCAGACAGAGGGAGCAGAGGCAGAGTATGGACCTAGTGGCGACGAGCAAAGAGGCGGGGCCAGGAGCTATGACGGTACCCCTGCAACCACAGATAGGTGAGTACACGATTGACCGCAAGTATGGCGAACACTCACCCTGTGTTCGCCGTGACGGATAAACTTCTCATATCCATCAAGTGTGTGGTAATCTAAAAAATTACAGTGGCCACAGCATTTGTGTAAGTCATGCAAGTTACGTACCGTTCTCCTCATTTATTACTGTGTTTGGAGAGAAAAAAACATCCTTGGAACCTCGAAGTATACCTGACACTGCAAAACATGCCCCTGTCTTTATTAACTTCGTTATCGCCTTTTAATTATAACAAGAATTACAAGTAATAAAATTCCCATTACATATCAAGAGTGCAAAAATGAATGGAGGTCAGTTGGTGTGAAACTGGTTGCTTCACTGCAAAATAGGATGTTACTAGTGACAATTATTTACCAATTTGTTTAATTTGCATTAATTTTAATGAATGTAGAGAATCATAAATTCAGTCATTAAAACTTTACACTGTAGCTTATATGCGTTTAGGAGTTATTCACAATGCCTAATATTTAGCAAGATGTGAGTGAATTTATGTAATTTAAATTGGTTATGAGTTATTTACAATAGTCAGAGGCATGGTATTTTTTTCCATAATAACCTGTAATACGCATCTGTGGGTAAAATACCATGATATTTCTTGAACATTCATGAACGAGTTGTTTCTGTTAGTGTTCATGAAAAAATAGTGTGTGTTGCCTCCTTGATATTGAAGAACATTAAAGCTTGTCTCTCCTGCATGACGTTGTTGAGGACCACAATGTGTATGTTGTCAATATGACGTTATTGAAAAAGACACTGTGTTGCCAACATGATGCTACTTAACAAAAAAGAGTCTGATCTCCTTACAAAATTATGCTGAATAATACAATACCTTCATTACGCTTCTGAACAACAACATATTGAATACAAAATGATTGTCAGGGTTGCAAACCGTGTAGCCAGGCGCTTATTATTTTCTCCTTTCTTATATCTCGTCTTCTCACTTGTTTTCTCACGTTTCTTTATCGACAACTTCTTGGTATTATATACCATATTTTCAACCAGCCAATAAATATTAGTCATTTTATACGTAACCACTTATCTTTATTCCTTAATGAGTGTTGTTATGTGTGTATAAAAGGCCGAACCTTAAATCGCCCAATTAAAGATAGAAAGGGTGACAATTTAATGGGTTTTGCATGAAATTTGTGGTTGCAGGTGTTCTAACCGGAGGGAAAGATGTTGCTTCTTACGTAAAATAAAGTCTAGAATTTTGTTGGCATTTAAAAGGTAGTTCAACGTTTAAAATTACTTACATTAAAATGTGTTGAGAGTGAAGTTGGCTTGATGTGGTAACGGTAATAATCTTATTTAAAGAAAAGGGGATAGATTTATCCCATGAGAGAGAGTTTATTTACTTAGAACACACTTGTTGGTAACGCGTGTAATAACTTTAATGGTCAGTGATTGTGTTCTTGAGTCTTTGCATTGGGAGAGACGCTTCTTCGTCCCCGGTAATGGCTAGACCTGATGCCTTTCTAGACTGGACACTAATGAAATGTCCTGGAATGTTCGCCAAGTGTCTTTACAGTGCTTATAAAAGTAATTTACATGTAACATATTTTATAAGTGCACTTTACAGTGTTTTTAACTAATTTTTAAAAGTGACGTCTATCTCCATCATTTTCAGAAAAAGAGAATGATTGATGATAATGAGAGGACAGCTATATGTTTCAATCTTTGCACAAGAAAAAAACGAGTACAGTGGACCCCCGAGTTTCGTAAAAACTTCACTCCTGAAGTCTGCTCAAGTGCCATTACCGAACGAATTTACTCCCTTAAGGAAAAAATTCACGTAGGTTAGTCTATTTCAGACACCCAAAAATACACTTCCACAAGAACTTACAAAATTATACTTACATAATTGCACGATTTCCGGGGTATTCGTTAACCGAGGGTCCACTGTATTGAATTTCCTTCCGACGCTAAACAAGTATAGAACTGAATGGGATGAGTACTTGGATGGGTGATCGTGGCTCGTTAGTTTCTTAATGTTTAAGGCAAAGTCTACTGGAGGAAAGCCCTCTAGTGCACATTGTGACCTCCATGAAATCAAACCTCGAAGAGATTGTGAAAACCTACACTGTAGTACGACCCTGCCACACTGCATATATATATATATATATATATATATATATATATATATATATATATATATATATATATATATATATATATATATATATATATATTATCGGCACGTATATATATATATATATATATATATATATATATATATATATATATGTCGTGCCGATTAGGTAAAACTCTCGATTTTGGCTTAAATAGCAACGCTCACCTTGCCATATAAGACAAGTGAAAATTTGTGTATGCAATAATTTCGCCAAAATCATTCTGAACATAACGAAAAAATATATTTCATTATTAAATTAATGTTAACGTATCTAACATATATTTAGTTGGGTTAGGCTAAATTAAATTGCTCTTGTTGTAATAAGGTTAGGTGGGTTTTCAAAGTTTCTCTTGGTACAAAGTCATAAATTTTACATTAACATAAATGAAAAAATATATCTTTAAACGTATAAGAGAAATTTTTAGAAAGGACTTAATTTTAAATGAGTTCTTGCTAATTGACCAGTTTTACCTAATCGGACGACATATATATATATATATATATATATATATATATATATATATATATATATATATATATATATATATATATTTTTTTTATTACATAATATGGTACAAAAGATTTAAGAGATACATTGTTGATATAAAGATGGCATATACAATACACGAGGTGAGAGATACATGTCTAGTACATATTGTTACATGTTTGTCACTGATTATAATGCGAAAATCTCATCCAGCTCTTCCGAGCTGGGGCGCGTGCCCAGAATACAGCATGCATTACCCCTCTGAACAGCAGCACTGAGTCGCTGGAACAGAAAACTAGCTGCCCTGGGATCCCTAGTTACCCTGTTGAGTCTTTTGCCCAGCTCCTTGAGGAACTTAGATGCACTCTTTCCCCATGAGCCAAGGGTCTCTGAGCCTATGGGAACAAACATATAATGATGGGCAAGTTCTATATATTTTCTCGACTTCTGGGACTCCCTGAAGGTGGCAGCTGCCCCTCCTTCCTCCCTGGTGTATTGGAGATAGGTATCAGCCAAGGTAGATGCACATGTGTAGTCCCACACCACCTGTTTGCCGTCTGTCCAGGCTTGAAGGGTGATACCATCTGGACGCTTTTGGCTGCCATCAGATCTTTATAGTTGGGGTGGTTCCCTTACTGCTGGGCATCCGGCTGTTGTGAGGCTCCTCTTGATAATGTTATTAACCTCTTCATGTCTTGCAATCTTTCCCTCGGATTTACGACACACGAGACCATGGTACCCGAATCGGTCTGCTGCTTCACTGCCGCAAATACACCTGTGTTCGGCGAGAATAGGGGCGGCAAGTCGAAGGGCAACACCAATGCGGATGGTCTGTGGGTCGAGGCGTGTGCCAAGGCTGGAGTTGGGAACAGCCAAAAGAAAGTCCCCTGCATGATGAGCTCTCACTGCAAGGAGGCGGGCTCTATCCTTCCCTGACACACACTGAAGCATTGCTGAGGCTATATTCTCTACTATTGGGCCATCCCAGTGCGACTGTTTGTAGTTGTTGGGGGGAGCAGGCCTGGTTTCAGAGCCTGTTAGGTTATCCCAGATCCTGGCTCCATCAACGAACTTTTGGTCATGTATTCCAATCGTGTCCCTAAGATGTTCAGGGAGTTATATATATATATATATATATATATATATATATATATATATATATATATATATATTTTAGCTTAAATAGCAACGCTCATCTTGCCGAATAAGACAAGCGAAAATTTGTGTATACAACAATTTCGCAAAAATCATTCTGAACCTAACGAAAAGAATATATTTCATTGTGTTTGTTTATTATTAAATTATTGTAAATGTATCTAAAATATATTTAGTTGGGTTAGGCTAAATTAAATTGTGCTTGTTATAAAAGGTTAGGTAAGTTTTCTAAGATTCATTTGGTGCAAAATTATAAATTTTTACATTAACATAAATTAAAAAAACGTATAAGAGAAAATTTTAGAAAGGACTTAATTTTAGATGAGTTCTTGCTAATTGACCAGTTTTACCTATTTGGCACGACATATATATATATATATATATATATATATATATATATATATATATATATATATATATATATATATATATATATATATATATATATATATATATATTTTCATAATATGGTACAAAAGATTTGAGAGATACATTGTTGATATAAAGATGGCATATACAGTACACGAGGTAAGAGATACATGTCTAGTACATATTGTTACATGTTTGTCACTGATTATAATGCGAAAATCTCATCCAGCTCTTCCGAGCTGGGGCGCGTGCCCAGAATACAGCATGCATTACCCTCTGAACAGCAGCGCTGAGTGCTGGAACAGAAAACTAGCTGCCCTGGGATCCCTAGTTACCCTGTTGAGTCTTTTGCCCAGCTCCTTGAGGAACTTAGATGCACTCTTTCCCCATGAGCCAAGGGTCTCTGAGCCTATGGGAACAAACATATAATGATGGGCAAGTTCTCCATATTTTCTGACTTCTGAGACTCCCTGAAGGTGCAGCTGCCCCTCCTTCCTCCCTGGTGTATTGGAGATAGGTATCAGCCAAGGTAGCTGCACATGTGTAGTCCCACACCACCTGC
Organism: Cherax destructor; assembly: GCA_009830355.1. NCBI lineage: Eukaryota > Metazoa > Arthropoda > Malacostraca > Decapoda > Parastacidae > Cherax > Cherax destructor. Next base: position 136,805 of record WNWK01003130.1, on the reverse strand, counting down.
TTGCCGTCTGTCCAGGCTTGAAGGGTGATACCATCTGGACGCTTTTGGCTGCCATCAGATCTGCATAGTTGGGGTGGTTCCCTTACTGCTGGGCATCCGGCTGTTGTGAGGCTCCTCTTGATAATGTTATTAACCTCTTCATGTCTTGCAATCTTTCCTCGGATTTACGACACACAAGACCATGGTACCCGAATCGGTTGCTGCTTCACTGCCACAAATACACCTGTGTTCAGCGAGAATAGGGGCGGCAAGTCGAAGGGCAACACCAATGCGGATGGTCTGTGGGTCGAAGAGGCGTGACAGCCAAGGCTGGAGTGAGCAGCCAAGAAGGAGTCCTGCATAGGAGAGGCATATATATATATATATATATATATATATATATATATATATATATATATATATATATATATATATATAAACAGTGGAACCTCAGTACTCGAACTTAATTCTTTCCAGAAGGGTGTTCGAGTTCCGAACGAATTTTTCCCATAAGGAATAATGTAAATTACATTAATCCATTTCAGATCCCCAAAAATACACTTACAATGAATTTGCTCTTTATTTTCGTATGCTATTTATATTTGTATTCTCGTTTTCTTTGTCTCATTTGATAGAATGAAAAATAATTTTTTATTTATTAACACATCGGCCGATTCCCACCAAGGCAGGGTGGCCCGAAAAAGAAAAACTTTCGTCATCATTCACTCCATCACTGTCTTGCCAGAGGGGTGCTTTACACTACAGTTATAAAACTGCAACATTAACACCCCTCCTTCAGAATGCAGACATTGTACTTCCCATCTCCAGGACTCAAGTCCGGCCTGCCGGTTCCCTGAATCCCTTCATAAATGTTACTTTGCACACACTCCAACAGCACGTCAAGTATTAAAAACATTTGTCTCCACTCATTCCTATCAAATACGCACACGCATGCTTGCTGGAAATCCAAGCTCCTCGCACACAAAACCTCTTTTACCCCCTCCCTCCAACCTTTCCTAGGCCGACCCCTAAACCGCCTTCCCTCCACTACAGATTTATACACTCTCGAGGTCATTCTGTTTCGTTCCATTCTCTCTACATGTCCGAACCACCTCAACAACCCCTCCTCAGCCCTCTGGATAATAGTTTTGGTAATCCCACACCTCCTCCTAATTTCCAAACTCCGAATTCTCTGCATTATATTCACACCACACAATGACCTCAGACATGACATCTCCACTGCCTCCAGCCTTCTCCTCGTTGCGCCATTCATCAACCATGCTTCACACCCATATAAGAGTGTTGGTATAACTATACTCTCATACATTCCCCTCTTAACTTCCATGGACAAAGTTCTTTGTCTCCACAGACTCCGAAGTGCACCACTCACCCTTTTCCCCTCATCAATTATATGATTCACCTCATCTTTCATAGACCCATCTGCTGATATGTCCACTCCCAAATATCTGAATACATTCACCTCCTCCATAGTCTCTCCCTCCAATCTAATATCCAATCTTTCGTCACCTAATCTTTTTGTTATCCTCATCACCTTACTCTTTCCTATATTCACTTTCAATTTTCTTCTTTTACATACCTTACCAAATTCATCCACCAACCTCTGTAACTTCTCTTCAGAATCTCCCAAAAGCACAGTGTCATCAGCAAAAAGCAACTGTGACAACTCCCACTTTGTATTTGATTCTTTGTCTTTTAACCCCACACCTCTTGCCAAGACCCTCGCTTTCACTTCTCTTACAACCCCATCTATAAATATATTGAACAACCACGGTGACATCACACATCCCAGTCTAAGGCTTACTTTTACCGAGAAATAATCTCCCTCTATCCTACACACTCTAACCTGAGCCTCACTATCCTCATAAAAGCTCTTCACTGCTTTCAGTAACCTACCTCCTATTCCATACACCTGCAACATCTGCCACATTGCCCCCCTATCCACCCTATCATACGCCTTTTCCAAATCCATAAATGCCACAAAACCTCTTTACCCTTATCCAAATACTGTTCACTTATATGCTTTACTGCAAACACTTAGTCTACACACCCCCTACCTTTCCTAAAGCCACCTTGTTCATCTGCTATTCTGCTCTCCGTCTTACTCTTAATTCTTTCAATAATAACTGTCTACTCAACAGACTTATTCCCCTATAATTTTTGCACTCTCTTTTGTCCCCTTTGCCTTTATACAAAGGAACAATACACGCTCTCTGCCAGTCCCTAGGTACTTTACCCTCTTCAATACATTTATTAAATAATAGCACTAACCACTCCAAAACTATATCCCCACCTGCTTTTAACATTTCTACCTTTATCCCATCAAACCCAGCTGCCTTATACCCTTTCATTCTACCCACTGCCTCACGAACTTCCCCCACACTCACAACTGGCTCTAGAGATAATTTTTATTGGTATACAGAATAAAAGTACCTTGAAATTGAGCTCAAATTTGCGAAAATGTTTGATTTTTGCTTATGTTCAAGAAATACAATGTTGTGTAATTCCGCTAATAGTAGTAATAAAGGTTATCTATCTATCAAATTTATTCCAAATTGTTATCAGAAACACGATAGATAACCTAGCAAGCACAATAAAGAGGCCGAAATTAATAATAAAAGCCATATTATATGGAGAGGCGGAGACGGTTTTACTTCAGTGCAAACACACTAACCAATTTTCTTTTTGGTTGGCTGTTATCACTAATCATCTTAGCCTCATGGTAACTTATTTATACAAATATAAAAGAAAAAAATGTGAAGAAACACAAAACAGTTTACAGTGAAGTTAAGCGGAGTTTTGGACTGAGCGACAACTGCGGGGAGACTGATGCACATGTTCTGGCAGGTAGTGTTTGTTTGGTTGAGACCCGAGTAAACGGTCGACTACCGAGCGATTATTTTACAAATCAAAGAGTTCGAGTAACGAATTGTTCGAGTACAGAGCTGTTTGAGTACCGAGGTTCCACTGTGTGTTATATATATATATATATATATATATATATATATATATATATATATATATATATATATATATATATATATATATATATATATATATATATATATATAATATATATATATGCAAAAAGATCACAGTAAACAGGTGATATCAAATATGCAAGAAAACCACTATGAAAATAGAAGAATTCCAAGCGATTTCGTGACTACTCACATTATCAAGGAACTATAACAGGAAACATGACAAGAAGGGCTTATATAAGGGGCGAGACTACACCTCACAGTCACATCACACTAACAAAGACACACCTCACAGTAGCGTAACATCGCACGACTCTGTGAAGAGGAACATAAGAAAGGACCTGAAACTCTTCCCAAGAATTAAGATTAGTCCAATTTATCATTAAATTCTTCCCAAATTTTATTAATTATAAATGAATCCAATTTATATAAACCAAAAGAAATATTCATATTATTTTCAAAACTGCTTTTAATGAAACATGATTCTATTATATTTCTCTCAACCATGGACTTGCTTGATACACACTGTATATATATATATATATATATATATATATATATATATATATATATATATATATATATATATATATATACAGTGTGCCAACTCAGTGGTATTTTTATTACTACAGTGCATGGGTTTTCTACTGATTGTCTATCTGAAGTTTAGAACATTCATGGTAGGCACAGTGTGCACTATAGGGCTTTCTTCTTCGGGTCTTTCGTCCCCTAGTACTTCTGCCTTTAATACCCTGATTTAAGGAACTCAACTGAGCCACCTATCACCCATCCCCATCGAAGAACTCATCCCATTCAGTCCTATACTTGTTCAGTATCGGAAGCAAATTCAATACTCGAGAATCGCTGCCCGACCTTGGCAAGGGTCTCTGGTGGACAGTAGACACAACCTTTAGTGTCAAAATGGTGGCAACGTACCAGGGGCGGATAAACACTGTGTATTGAGGTGCTGGTTGGAGGTATCTACCCATCTAATGCAGATGTATTATTGCCTGCCATTCTTCGAGACACTTGTGGAATACCTACGGAGGATTTATATGGCATATTGCTTAATGGAGCCACTAGGGTATTTGTGAAATTTGTGACCAGTGGAGAATACAAACAAGTGGTTGACGCTTACCAGGAAAAGCGTATGGTCGTTTTGAAGGCTTGGAGGTTAGGTTACGGGACGTTTCAGCAATGTATACTAGGATAAGAATATGTAATTTACCTTTTGAGGCTGATGCAGTTAATGTGAAGAGGGTCTTTAAGGCATATGGTGTGATACATGCCGCTAACGTCGGGAGGTGGGCCCAGGAGGCCTATTCTGGAATGCTGGAAGGGTCGTTCAGTCTCAAGATGACATTGAGGAGACCAATAACATCGTGTGTTTTCATGCTGGACTTCTGTACGCAAGTCTTCATTTTGTACGTTGGAGAGGTGCGAATGTATAGGCTATGTGGGCAGCCAGGACATATGGCTATGGCATGTGATCGACTGGGGCCAACCACCCAGCGTCAACATGGTGCCGCAATGCAGGAACAAGGGGAGATGGCATTGATGAATGAGGACGTACACCAACAGGAGCCGGTGTCTAAGAGTGACCAGATTAGTACTGGCAAGTGGAGTGATGTCTTGGAGGAAGAAGCGGTGGTGGTAGTATCTCTCCCACCGGTGATGCAGCCGGATGAGGACCGTGGCTCCCTAGATCATGAGGTGCAGGGGTGGATGATGTATTGGTTAACTTATCAGAATCTCTCATGGATGATTTGCAAAGGATGCTTGATAGCCCGGCACCAGTGGCAGCCGACTATGTGGAGGGTAACTTCCCGGAGTTGGTGGCAAGGCCAGGTGAAGTGCTGAATGGGCATGTAAGGAGGCAGGTGATGGTATGGATGATCAGGTGCAGGTGTGTGTGGTTGAGGCAGAGGTACATAGGGGCATGTCGGATTTGAGTGATGAGGAATCAGGCGAGGTCATGGAGGTAGCGGAGGGAGTCTCGCAAGAGATCCAGTGGATCAGTGGAGGATGACGTGTTGACGCCAGGTCAGAGGAACAGCAAGAAAGTATGGGCGGATGTGGCTAAGGGCGGGGTTAAGGGTAAAGTCATGGCCGGAGAGGGAGGGGGTTATGGTGGGGAGGACTAGAGATGAAGCTAGGTGGGTCTAGATTGGTGAAGCATCGTGGGAAGCCTTCAATGAAACGTTCAGGGGATACTTCAAACTGACAGGGTAAAAAATTGAACCTGAAAAATTATGGAAAATAATATTTTCTTACCAAAACATAGTGCATAATTCTGGCAACATGTTGCTGTAATCAACTTCTCTGTATCATATTTCTAAGTATGTTTTTCCAAGGATGTAATTTTATTTTATTTTTCCTGTAATCATGTAGGCCTGTTGATAATGAGTGGTTTTTTTTGGGTGGCTTTTTTTTACTCCAAAAATAACGATTTTGATGATTGTTTCATTCAAAATAGTCTACATGGTAACTTGTGTGAGGACTAGAGTGAGCAGAGCGGAGAGATGGTGGCTCAGTAGCAAGAGGGCTGTCAACAAAAGTGGGGTTGTGCAACACGGTCAGATTTGGCGCTCATAACCATAGAGTTTTACAGATAACAAAACTATGAATAAAACAGGAATAAGTTATTGACATTATTTTCCCTTATTTGCGAAGAGAATTTATAGGAGTGTCATGATTTTTGGCATGTTATTGAGGAATGACGGTTCTATTACACTTCCAACATTGATTTGAGATATGTCCTACTGTTTTGTTTTTTATTTTTTCTTCCCAAAAAAGTCCTTAAAAAAAACACAAATTTATTTTTTTATAATGCAATCTATTGACATTTCTCTCAAAAATCTTTGAACTATAGATTATCTAGCTATTTATCTTTCATCTAATGTCAACTAGAACATTGTATATTTTACCAATTTTGTAGATAAGGGAGGGATTTATGAAAAATAGAATTTTGCAATATCTTGCAATTTTGCAACAAAGTCAATATACAAAAAAATGGTGAAGGATAAAAATGATGGTTAAATCACAGTATCAACCTTCATTGAAATTGGACCAAAAACAAACAAGATGAATCATTCCTATAGTACCCCCCTTCAAGTGTTTCTGTATGAATGTTAACAGCCTTCGGGCAGAGGTGGAAAGGTTATGGGTGGAAGCAACTTTAAGGAGAGAGGGGATTGACGTATGCATCTTACAGGAACACAATTTTAAGTGTGGTAGGGAATTGTTGTAAAGGGGTTATAATTTATACACGGGGAGTACTGTGAATCTCAAGGGTAGGGTGTTGGTGGGCATTAGGGAGACCAGCCCTTTTTGTATGAGGTCCTGGGAGGAGGTGAGGGATGGGAGGATTGTGAGGGTTGATGGGGTAGGGGAGACATATGTATATGCATCTTACATATGCATATGTGGATTTTATATGCCTGCAGACAATGCAAGGAGTGTGAAGGAAGCTTTTGTGTATGATTTTTTAGTTTATGCTTTAAGGGGATTGCCTGAGGTGGTAATAGTAGCTGGTGATTGGAACTGTATTATTCGGAAGCGTGACGTAGTGCCTCGAGTGTCGGGATGTGAACTTGCAGTTTTGAGGGATGTGTTGGGGGCGGTGGGAGTCAAGGATGTGGTTATTGGGAGGGATGCTTTGGTGGAGCATACATTTTTTAGGAGAGGATATGCGGCATGACTAGATAGGGTTTATGTAGCATCAAGTATAAGTGTAGGAGGCGTGCATCTTCTCGATGTGGGGTTCTCCGATCACCGTGGTGTAGTGGCGGTTTTGAGCTGGGATGGGGCTGTCAAGATTTATCCAGGTCATTGGAAATTGAATGTTAGTTTGTTACAGAGGGATGGGGATAGGGATGTTTTTGCAGACTGGTGGGAGAGGGTGTGGGGAAGGGGCAGACGGATAGGGGATGCGGTGAGGTGGTGTCTTTACAGGCGAAGGTGGCGGTGAGGGATTATTATCGGAGGGCTGGGGTGGAGGAGGCAGGTTATAGGTATGGTTTGCAACGTTACTTAGAAAGTCAGCTTAGGGCTTGTTATGTAGAGGGAGGGGGGCATCAGGCAGAAATTAGTATGCTACGTGGGCGGTTGAGGGACATATAAAATGATAGATTCCATGCGGTCATGGTCAGGTGTCAATTGGACGAGGTTTTATGGGGTGATAGGCACTCAGGCACTGTATTGAGGAGGTTTAGGAAAAGGAGGAAGGATATGATTATCTCGTCGTTGAAGGTCGAAGAAGACTTGGGAGGGTATCAGAAAGGGCAGGTGTTATGTACAACTGATGGCATGTGCGGGTAAGTTAGGTTTTGGTTTCAGCAAAAGTTTAGGAGATTGGTCGGGAGTGAGGCAAGTCAACGGATCATTTTGGAGGGGATACAGGAACGACTGGGGGAGGAGGATAGGAAGAGGTTAGGAGGATGTATAACGGAGGAGGAAGTATGGCAGGCGGTGCAGGGATTAAGGTTAGGAAAGATGCCTGGGGTGGATGGCTTACCGGGAGACTTTTGTGTTTCATTAGGACGTGTTAAAGGATGTTTTAGTGTGGATCTTTAATCAAATGAAGGATAGGGGATGTATGGAGGAAGAGCAAAGGACAGGGGTGGTCGTGATGGTCCGAAGGGAAGGAAGGTGATAGGATGAAGGGCTATAGAGCTATAATGTTGTTTTGCTCGGATTATAAGATCTTTGCGAAAGTACTGGCTAATCGAATGAAGAGGGTGTTGGAGAAAGTTTTAGATGATGGACAACATGGAGTGCCGGTTATAGGTTTTTATTGGGTATTTTGGCAATGTGTGCATAGTTGTATAGGATGGGCATCATCAGGGATGGGTTGTGCGGATCGTATGGGGTCCTGGAAACAGTGTATCATACTCTGTATTTCTGTGATACGTTGGTGGGGGTCAGGGAGTGGTTTAGTGGGGTATTAAGGAGGGTGGGGGCGGGGGGTTTGATGACCCTGAGGGCATTGTCTTTGGACGTGGGGGCTTTTCTGGAGGATGCCAGTAGGGTGGTAGTTTACTTGCTAGTCGAGTACATACATATTTTGTGGGTAATGCGGGAGGCTCCCAGAGCACAGCGTATCTGAGCGTTGGCAGCAAGTATTTATAGGTCTAAGTGTAGAAATCAAGTTATATATGCGGGGACATGGTGTAAAGCTTTCTCTCAGGGTTATAGGGAATTGACTATAGGTATTCTGTTGGGGGAAGGGGGGGTACCTCAGTAAAGGGCTGGTCGAAAAGGGGGGGGGGTATGGTCAGAGGTTTCTGGACAGGCGGGATGCGGAGGATGACATGGTTAGGGTTTATGTACTCACCTATTTGTATGCACCTATTTGTGGTTGCAGGGTCGAGTCATAGCTCCTGGCCCTGCCTCTTCACTGATTGCTACTAGGTCATCTCTCTCCTGCTCCATGAGCTTTATCAAACCTCGTCTTAAAACTATGTATGGTTCCTGCCTCCACTACGTCACTTTCTAGGCTATTCCATTTCCTGACAACTCTATGACTGAATAAATACTTCCTAACATCCCTTTGACTCATAGGAGTCTTCAACTTCCAACTGTGACGCCTTGTTTCTGTGTCCCCTATCTGGAACATCTTGTCTCTGTCCACCTTATCTATTCCTCGCAGTATTTTATATGTCGTTATCATGTCTCCCCTAACCCTCATGTCCTCTAGTGTCGTCAGGCCGATTTCCCTTAACCTTTCTTCGTAGGATAATCCCTTTAGCTCTGGGACTAGTCTTGTTGCAAACCTCTGCACTTTCTCTAATTTCCTGACGTGCTTGATCAGGTGTGGGTTCCAAACTGGTGCTGCATACTCCAGTATGGGCCTGACGTATATGGTGTACAGAGTCTTGAACGATTCCTTAGTGAGGTATTGGAACGCTATTCTTAGGTTTGCCAGCCGGCCGTATGCTGCAGCAGTTATCTGATTGATGTGTGCCTCAGGAGATGTGCTCGGTATTATACTCATCCCAAGATCTTTTTCCTTGAGTGAGGTTTGCAGTCTTTGGCCACCTAGATTATACTCTGTCAGCGGTCTTCTTTGCCCTTCCCGATCTTCATGACTTTACATTTGGCAGGGTTAAATTCAAGGAGCCATTTACTGGACCAGGATTGTAGCCTGTCTAGGTCTCTTTGTAGTCCTACCTGATCCTCAACTGATTTAATTCTTCTCATTAACTTCACATCATCTGCAAACAGGGACACTTCTCAGTTTATCCCTTCCGTTATGTCATTCACATATACCAAAAACAGTACAGGTCCTAGGACTGACCCTTGTGGAACCCCACTCGTCACAGGTGCCCACTCTGACACCTCGTCACGTACCATGACTCGTTGTTCCCTCCCTGCCAGATATTCTCTGACACATTGCAGTGCCTTTCCTGTTACGTGTGCCTGATCCTCTAGCTTTTGCATTAACCTCTTGTGAGGAACTGTGTCGAACGCCTTCTTGCAGTCCAAGAAAATGCAGTCTATCCACCCCTCTCTCTCGTGTCTTACTTATGTTACCTTGTCATAAAACTCCAGTAGGTTTGTGACACAGGATTTTCCTTCCCTGAAACCGTGCTGGTTTTCATTTATAAGCTTGTGTCTTTCTAGGTGCTCCACCACTCTCCTCCTGATGATCTTCACCATGACTTTGCATACTATACACGTTAATGACACAGGTCTGTAGTTTAATGCCTCGTGTCTGTCTCCTTTCTTACAAATTGGGACTATATTTGCCATCTTCCACACCTCAGGTAGTTGCCCAGTTTCAATGGAAGTGTTGAAGATTTTTGTTAGTGGCACACACATCATCTCTGCTCCCTCTCTAAGGACCCACGGAGAAATGTTGTCCGGTCCCACCGCTTTTGAGGTATCGAGTTCACATAGCAGCTTCTTCACCTCCTCCTCGGGTGTGTGTATTTCATCCAGCACTTGTTGGTGTACCTCCCTATTCTGAATTCCTGGAGTCCTTCCTGTCTTCACTGTAAATACTTCTTTAAATCTCATGTTAAGTTCTCTCCGGTGTCACCTGATAGGGCGTCAACACGTTTCGTCCAGCAGACAGTGGTAGGTGGTCAGGTGGACATATATTGTAATGTGTGGTCATGATGCAAGTTTTGCAATCACATGTCTAAACAGGTCTTGGACTTATGCGATATAGAACGATCATTATGTTGTACTTTTGTTGGTCGCACGTAATTACTGGCTTAATGGTTATAGGTTGGAGTATTATGGAAGACAAGTGTTTATGGTGCGGTTGGTTGTTTTTGTACTCAAGTGAGTGTTTTGTGTTATTGTGGCCTCAGCGTGAATGGGGTAAATGTGCGTGTTTCAGTCCATTGGACAACAGGTTACAGGTGTTCCGTAACATAATTAAATTTTAGATTGTATACGGTGGTTACCACATCACGGCACTTACATTTTTAGGTTTGTTTTCTTTTCTACTTAGATTGATGATGAAAGCTGTTATCCGTATATCGTTTGTCTTCATTGTGATATTAGTATCGTTTGCATTTATGAAGTTCTTGATGTGGTATTAACATGGTTTAACACCATAATACAATTATATATACAAAAATGGACAATGTTATATTGTATTGTTGATGTAACTATGCCACAAGTATTGTATTGTTTGAGTTATTATGTAGGTAGCTGTTTTCAATGTCTCTGTACATATAGTCCAATGTGTTCATATTTCTGTAGGGTAAGTTTCCACATCACGGCACTTACATATTTAGGTTGTTTTCTTTTCTGTTTAGTTTGAGGGCATCCTTAGTTTTATGTCTTTTCCTTAGTCTTAAGTTAAGATAAATATATTGTTTTGCATGTATGAGGTACTGGGTGTAGTACCGTCATGTTACTTTTGTATTCCACGTTTTGATTAATAAAAAAAGAAAAAATACTCGTTTTTTTTTGGTTGCAACGGTGGTGACATCATTGGCTAGGACAGTGCATGTTGCATCATTAATGGCCTAAGGAGTTTGAAATGCACAATAAACAGATGATTGAGACTAGTATCATTGTCCTGGATGACTAGGGAGTATGGCTTTTGAACTGCAATAACTTTCTCAGATTTCACCCTGTAGACTTTTTCAATATATATATATATATATATAATATATATATATATATATATATATATATATATATATATATATATATATATATATATATATTTCAATAATAACACTGACTAGCCAAGGACTCCTAACCCATGTTGTACAGGCGGGCCAGTACAACATGAGTTCGAGTCCTTGGCTAGTGCAGTGTTGGTATTGATCAATAACACTCGTTCGTGGTTACAATAATATATATATATATATATATATATATATATATATATATATATATATATATATATATATATATATATATATATATATATATATATATATTTAGCCGGATTAGCATTAGTACCTTCACTGATATATCCACCTTCACTAACACTGTCGTCACTAACGCCTCCCCAAACGCTGCTTTGTGACTTATAACCTTTGGCTAAGAGCAAAATTTGATATATGTATTGAATTATGACACCTTTTTGTTTTCATCAATAGCCCGATAATGTGGTTTTGTTCTCTGTAATATTTCGGTACATTAGTTGTTGTAGCCAGAATTGATAGTGGTAGCTGTAAAGTGTTCTGTTTGGCGCAATTGGATTTGAATAACAGTTTAGTAATATCTGAAACTTTTTTGTGATATATGTTGACTGATTCTACAGTTCAAGTGCTTTGTGAACGTTAGAATACTATTCCATTACTTAATTGTGGATTTTAAACACATTGGAAAGTGACTTAAGATAGAATTAAAGCTACATTTAGTCAATAAATAAATGAATATGGTTTTCCCTTAAAGAATGCATCCCAAGTAATAACTCTTGATGGAGCATAGAACTTATAAAATGGTAGTAGAATGTGAAACGTAATCAATTGGCATGATGAGGGATTGTCCAGGTGGTTTGGGTCCTTAGGATGGAGCACAATAGGATAAACAAGAATATAAATAAACCCAGGATAACAGGAAGGGGGGGGGATAGACGTTTTTCCAGGAAGGGTGTGAAGGTTTTTAAGCGATTGGGACCTGAATAACCCAGCAGGCTTGTCAGGGTATTAGACTGGGGTGAGTAGAGAGAATTTTTTGGGGGAATTTGACGTGGTGTTAGGGTTCAGGAAAACCGATTAGCTAGATATGAGTCCTGGAAGTTGGAAGGAGAGTGTTTGCATGATGAAAGGGGGGGGGGTGTCGCTATTCGAAGGACGATTTGAATTATGATGTTTGTGCACGTCTGTCAATAACAGCTATACTTCTTTTTTCTGTCACATTATGAGAATGAGAGACAGACAGACAGACAGACAGACATATAAACGGAGACAGACACACAAACAGACAAGAATGAAAGAAAGATGGAGAGAGAGAGAGAGAGAGAGAGAGAGAGAGAGAGAGAGAGAGAGAGAGAGAGAGAGAGAGAGAGAGAGAGAGAGAGAGAGAGAGGTTCACGGAAAGTGATTGGGACTGACAAGATTAAAGTTAAAGAATTATAGAAAAATATAAGAATTGACATGGGCATGGCTTTATTTTGGCAGGGTCAGGAGAGAAACGGTAAGATTGACAGTGTACGAGTGACAAAGTTAGAAAAAAGAGTCACGGCAGAAACACTAAGAAACTAAGAAACAGACACGTAGTCTGTCTCTCTTTGTCGATCTCTACATATTTGTCTGAGAAATTGGGAGATCGAGAGGCATCGACAGAGACATAGACATAGACGAAGAGAGCCATTAGACTTGAGGAGAGACGAATGCTTCCTGGTCAGTGCTAGAGCGAGAGGGTGGTGATTCACGGGGACAATCTCAAGATTGACTCAGGGTAAAGCAATTGTATGATTGTATGCTTTCACTGATATATCGTATGTATACTCGAGCTGAGATATTACATATACATTGTTGAAATACTCTTACTGATAAGATCTACGTATACTCTCACTAACAGATTGTTTGGCTGTTCATTTTAACTGTTAAAATGTTCATGTCAATATTATTGACTATCAACTTAACGGATTTTCTGGCAATTTTGACAGCAATAACAATTTTAATTATCGTGTACCATGCTACCTGTGCTCAGTAAATAGAAACGTTTGCTGATCGATGAACCAGCGGTTATGATCCTCTTATACCGGCCTTTATAGGGGATCAATAGCGTTATTCAATGTTCCTAAGTATTCTAATTTCAATTTTTTTCTACCTTGTAATATAATTAAGCTCTATCGTTCCTAACTGTATGCTGAAGGAGACGTACGAGTAAACTTCAAACATTTCCATGAAATATATAAAAGGGAGGAGCTTACGACGACGTTTCGGCCCGACTTGGACCATTTACAAAGTCACACTAACACACAGAGACGGAGGAAGGGGTATTTATAGGCAGGCAGACAGGGGAGGGTACAAGAGAGTGGGGAAATAATGGAGTAAGTAGTGGAAGTGGTAGTAGTAGTAATAGTAGTAGTGGAGACAGTCATATTCTAGGAAGGGAGCACAGCAATGAGGCTAGCGGCCCGCAAGGGTGGGACGAGAACACAGAGGGAGGAAAGGCGAATAAAATGAAGGACAAATACAAGGCAAAAGAAAAGAAAGAAAGGAAAACCCATAGGAGAAAAAAGGAGAAGGGGTAAGAGATGAAAGGGGAAGGAATCAGGTTAAGTCACGGGTGTTCTGAAGTTTAGAGCATTTAACAATGTAATGAGAGAGGCAAGCATCAACAGAGACAAAGCCAGGGCTAAGATTCATACAGGGAAAGTTATGTATAAGGGAGGATTCAACCAGGCGGCGACTATGAAAGTTAGACGTAGGGTAGACAGTTTTAGCAGAAGACCAATCAATAGGATGACTGTGATCTTCACTTATCCAACTTCAACCAGAAGAACGGCTTCTACAACATAGCTGAACCTATTGCCAAGAAACTTCATCGCTATCCCACTTAAGAATGGAACACTGCAAAAGGTTTACACAGATACTTGTTCAATCTCTTTTAATAATAATAATAATTTTTATTTCAATGCATGTTACAAGTGTACATTGTTATTGGTAGTTACAATTATAAAACTGTAATGCAAGGAGAGCCACTGGCATGCCATGACATTAGGGGCAGCTTATTCTAAAGACTTATTCACTAAAGACTTAATGCTAGAGAAATTGATTGAGTTTATTCTAGTTCTGTATTATTTAAAATTTCAATCTGATTATACATACAATAAAAAGACAATACAAGAGAAATTGGTTGAGTTTAGTTTAGTTGTATATTTTAAATCAAGTTACAATATGTTGATGCTATACTAGTATAATAACAATACTAGAAAATTTATTGAGTTTCTTCTAGTTATATATTTTATTTCTATTTAACAAAATGATGATACTATAATATTTAAATGAACAATATGATGATATGATATTGCAACAAGTGTTAAGGAGAATGACATATAAATTGAGATTATCTTAAGTAAAATAACATTGGGTTTGAAAGTTTGTTACAGTATAAGTATTTAGTATAGTGTGAGTAGGTGATTTTTGAGAAGAGTCTTGAATTGATTTTCGGACAAGGTTAACTTAATATTTACTGGTAATGAATTCCAGATTCTGGGGCTCTGGGGTTTTAAAGCTTCCCAAGGTTTAAGACTCCATCACACTATTCTGAAGATTGTCACGTGCAGCATTCTCCCCCTGACTAAATCCTATAAATACTCTTGAATCTTGTATCCAGGTAGATCTGTTTGTGACTCGATAAAGCCCACTGCGTGGGCGAAACGTTTTCAATAAAGGATCACATTATACTGCTTATGTGGAAATAAATGATATAAAATACCGACACAATGGAAAAATAAACACATAAGCAGTATAATGTGATCCTTTATTGACAACGTGTTCAACACCGAAATTTACACAACCATTTAATCAACTACAGAAACGCAAGACTCATCGCCAGAGAAGACAACACGCAATACCGAAGAATCCTAGAATCATCACTCATCTGTATATCCAACAACTTCAACCAGAACAACGGCTTCTACAACATAGCTGAACCTATTGCCAAGAAACTTCTTCAACGCTATCCCACCTAGAACTCAAGAATGGTACACTGCAGGTCCTTTAAGTCACACAATGTTTTTAACTATCACACTACTTTTAAGACTGTCACATGCAGCTTTCTCCACCTGACCCAGCATTCTCCACCTGACTGTACCCTATATATATCTCCATGTTGCTCATTTTCCAGGTAGATCTGTCTGTGACTCGATAAAGCCCACTGCGTGGGCGAAACGTTGTCAATAAAGGATCACATTATACTGCTTATGTGTTTATTTTTCATACTGCTTATGTGTTTATTTTTCCATTGTGTCGGTATTTTATACCATTTATTTCCACATTCATTTTGAGGACATATGGGAAGGTAATTTTTGCATTGTCAGGAAGGTGGTCCAGATTATAGTCTCTGGGTAATAGGTTTATTGCCCTCATGACAAGTGTTGCCAAAGCTCCCTAAATGCCAAGAAAGATGGCAGTATCCAGGAAGGAAAAATCACGTACGAATGTTCAGTTTTCCTAATTCCTCCAATGTTCTGAAGACCAAATGGATCAGTAATTGTTGTCGGATACTGTTGGCATTAAAAGTCTCATTTTTTTCTGGCTTAATCAAGGATCCCGTCTTTGCGTAATATTCACACCACACATTACCCTCAAGCACATTGTCTCCTCTGCCTCCTCCTTGCTGCTACTTTTAAAACTCATTCTACACTCCCATATTAACATGCAATCAGTGTCAATCTTGCATATCGTTGTGCAGGTTGTCGACTTTTTTTTTTCTTAGCACAATTACATCGGATTTTTTTTTGGTATCTGTATACTGTATTCAGCGATATTACATTTATTTTTATGCTTCTGTACATTGTATTTTTATGCAAGATATTATGTTTACATTAGTTATATTAAAATAGTTCATTTAAATTTATCCAATTTATCATATTACTAGTGGTTCAGTTTCTGATAACTCTACATCATCCTTCTTTCTTGCTACATATGCTATATCATAGTTCACAAACACTATTATTGACCTTGTATTAAAACTATGGTCTATTTTCAATAATAATAAATCTTCTTCAGACCATAATTATCAAATATTACACAGCTAGTCGAGCAAAACTGCTCTTAGCAATACCAAGAACGTATTAATATTTAATTACAATGTTAGGTCTCTGGTTAAAAACTATGATATCAATATACTCCCACTTTCATTTAATGGTAATATAACTTTTATTATTTTTACGGAAGCCTGGCTTCAACACGACACTACATATATTTTTAAGATACCTGAGTACATAGTCATTCACGCCCGGTCAGATGGGAGGAAGAATTACAATCTACTATTCTAATGAACTGAGATGTATTATCTTAACCTGTACTGGGAAAGAATTTTGGAATATATATTTGCTTAGTTTTCCACTAAAAATTTGAAGACCCCTATTACAAATGAAGTTGTCTTCAGGTTTACTAATGAGACTACTTTCATTGACAACCTTATAGACCTAATCATGACCAATAAATTCAGCAAACATCACCTAAAAAATATTAGGTGATATATGAAAGCTGTTGTGCATAGGAAAAAAAAAGTATTTCCTTTCAATATTTCTGTGGCGCTGAAAACGGATATGACCATAATAACAATATATTGGCTAAAGATTCCAAGGAAATTTATTTACACATTTTGCGTGCATATATACAATATATTAGCAACATGTAAAATGAAGTCACTTATATTGCTTCCATGAGACGCTTTTTTTGCTTGTCTCTTGTCTTCCACTTATACATCAGCTCTTGTTGTTGTCCAGCAGTAATCTGCTAACAATGATGGACTCCATTTACCCTGGTAGAGTTTTCCCAAAACGGAGATGTCCTGGTGGAAACGTTCACCATATTCATCGCTGATTAATCTGCAGATGGCCAGAAAAAAATCTAGGAACGAATGGAGGAGATGTATCTTTAAAGACATTCTCTGTGAGAAAATTGTACTGCTGCAATCTGGAGCCCAACAGTTCTGCCTTACTGTTTGGAAGTTCTTAATTTCTGATAAGGTCATATATTGCAATCGAAGTTATCAAGTGCAATTTAAAATATACCAAACTTTCAGGTTTCGCAAGTTTAGTTATTCTCCTCATCCATCTGACTCATGGGAATACGGACTTAGGGGGTCAAGAATAGTTCTTCGCCGTAAGGTACCAGGAATATAGCGGAGGGTATATTAGTTCATTGTTCAGTCCAGAAAATGGGTCCCAGCTCTTGGCCTGATTGTTATTCCTACAGCCAAAATAAAAATGATCGGCTTCCCTAATCAGGACAGTTATAGCACACATTTACACAGAGTCGTGCGATGTTACGCTACTGTGAGGTGTAGTCTTGCCCCTTTATAAGCCTTCTTGCCATGTTTCCTTTTATAGTTCCTTGATAATGTGAGTAGTCACGAAAGCGCTTGGAATTCCTCTATTTTTTCATAGTGGTTGTCTTGCATATATATATATTATTATATATATATATATATATATATATATATATATATATATATATATATATATATATATATATATATATATATATATATATTGCCGATTAGGTAAAACTGGTCAATTAGCAAGAACTCATTTAAAATTAAGTCCTTTCTAAAATTTTCTCTTATACGTTTAAAGATATATATTTTCATTTGTTAATGTAAAAAAAATTAATTTTGTACCAAGAGAAACTTTGAAAACCTACCTAACCTTATTACAACAAGCGCAATTTAATTTAGCCTAACCCAACTAAATATATTTTAGATACGTTAACATTAATTTAATAATAAACAAACACAATGAAATATATTTTTTTCGTTATGTTCAGAATGATTTTGGCGAAATTATTGCATACACAAATTTTCACTTATCTTATATGGCAAGAAGAGCGTTGCTATTTAAGCCAAAATCGCAAGTTTTACCTAATCGGCACGACATATATATATATATATATATATATATATATATATATATATATATATATATATATATATATACACACACAAATAAAAACACAGTTCTGAAAAGTTTTCTTAACAGCTGTAACATAGGCACAGTACACAAAGTAAAACTTTTTTATATCCTCCGTTTTCGATTCAAACTTAGTAAAAACCTACTGCGCATAAAATGCCACAAAATTTGTTACACTTCGAGAAGATTCCAAACGTTTCCAAAGTTACTGTTAAAACTCACCTTACCATTGTGTGATTCAGGGTAGCAATATAATGTCAAACACATCTGGAAACGTGTTCGTTGAATTCTCATTCTTTATTCATCCTCCCGAACTTGTTACTTAACCTATTTTTCTATTTCCGTGTTACGATTTCTTCATTCTTAAAATCATAGCTGTCGTAATAAAACTGTTATACAGAATTTTTATTCTTAACTTCATATATCTATTTCTTCTGGAACGACGATAAACCGCAACATTTTAACTGCATATTTTAATTCTCATTGTCATTGTATTTCTGTGATTTCATAATTTAGTACCACTCAACCTTTTCTAATTAATAAATAAAATTTATTTTAATAAACCAGAATGTATATTGTTTTTTGCTATTTTTAACTTCCTGTAAATACCTTGTATTCAGTCTTTATACAGGTCTACGTTTTCCGTAATGCTTCTTATAGGTTTTCTAATTATTGAATATTGTGTATAATGAATTGAAAGAAAAATAAAATTTGAACATAAAGTGTTATAATTTATCGACAATCATGCAGTTGATGCTATGTGTATTATGAGTGGGTAGACATGTGTGAATGTTTAGCTATATAAATTTAGATACTCGTCAAAGTACATAACTGTCATTTAGAATTAGGGACTAGCATACTGCAGATGTATGTAATTTTGCTAAATATTAAAAAGTAACTATCTTCAAAAAAATCCAGTTCTATTACATATTTCTAGGAATAAAAAGCCAATGCATGGTTATATATAAATGTATGTATGTGGAGCAGTTAGGGATTTTGATGGAAAACAAATCTAAAAATGAGTTAATCAGTCGAAATATCATACATCTCCAGGCTGAGACTGACCACTTCAAACTACAACTTCAAGGTTGATGGACTAGTCATATCATCTTCAAGGTTGATGGACTGGTCACATCATCTTCAAGGTTGATGGACTGGTCACATCATCTTCAAGGTTGATGGTCTGGTCACATCATCTTCAAGGTTGATGTGCCTGGTCACATCATCTTCAAGGTTGATGTGCCTGGTCACATCATCTTCAAGGTTGATGTGCCTGGTCACATCATCTTCACGTCTCCACAGTTTCTTCTGTCTCCATACTTGTCACCTCTGTAACAGATTAATGAAGCTTACTCTGTAGATGAAATGTAGCAGAACAAAGTTACTTAGCTCTTGCACACATGTCTTGCTTATCAAATAGTTAGATAATTAATGTATTGTGTCATCTAAATGTCTCCCTGTTTTCTTCTGTGTCGCCTACATAAAATGTTGTCTGCTCTGAAATGGAGATATCTTCATAAAAATTCATTTACTCCTGTGTATAGAATAGGATATCCTGGGAGAGGAAATCCCAGTAATAGTAATTCCAACTGTACTTGAACGAAACCATAAAAGCTCCCGTTGCTGATAAAAAAAAAAATGGTGGGGGTGAATAATTGAAGTTATACTGATTGCATAAATTAGGTCTCCCAGCTCAGGGTGGCGAATTTTAAGATCACGTATTTGATCCATCCTGTGTTATGGAATATGACAGAGGAAGCATAGTTGTTCCTTCTTTGTAACTGTCATACATATTAGGGTAGCATCAAGCTGTAGATACATTCATTTTTGTAAATTTAAAACTCCTGGGCAAATTTAGAAGTGGGAAGTGATGTAAATATTCCATACAGTCGGAGGTCCTATAGACATTTACTGGAAGATGTGAACCTAAACTAGGGTTCCCTTTAAAGTCGGAAACAATTTAAACTATCTCTTTAGAGTGGGAATTTATCTAAGTGGTAAATGGAAGTTTTCCAATCTATGTAGACGATGTTCAGATATTTGATTCATCGTAACTTGTTAAACTTCACATCAAAATATTCTCAGTTTCTGGATCCTACGTTTTTTTTTTTTGTAATTAACGTTCGAGTGGAATAATGTTACGTATATTTCATCATTGCGACAGTAGATGAAGTCAACCGGACTCAAATTCCTTCAAGATTAAATATTTTGCATCCAAATAATATCCCGGATAACGTTGTGAGGATTACTCGGATTCAATTTACAGTTTTTATTTCACTTGCCTCTGTGTACATTAGTCAGCCTTTGGAGTGACTTCAAAAACTGGGATTAATTATATACTTTTCTTACCGAGTAAAATCCTCCGGTGGTAAACTTATATTGGTAATTAGATTCACACACAAAAGTGCCTACAATTGCAATGGCCACCACTTTGTTAGCTTTTGACTGTCACGATGGAAAATGAAGCTAAATAAATTTAATCTGATACCTGAGTTAGGCGGAACCTATTTTCGTTTGCTTAAAATTACGATGGTTTTTTTTAAAAGGCATATGAAATACGTAACTGCATACTGTAATATCTATTATTTTTTTATACTCATTACTAATGATTATGGTTATTAATGATCATTGTTAATGAAGATTACGATTTACGGTAAATTGTAGAAAGCTGGAAGGGAAGCTTTGAATAAGTAGGAAAATGCTAAAATGCTTATAGCATTTTAAGCATTTTTCATAAAAAAAAACTGGCACCGTATGACGATGTTTTGCTATGTCTTGGACAATTGTGATATTAAGACACATGTGCAACATCTGAGTATCTTTATAGTAGACGTTTCGCCATCCAGTGGCTTTATCAATACAAAATTCTAGTACATAATTTGAAGAGTAGAACTATATACAAAAGATGAGGTAATCAGTCCCTCGGCCTTGGAGTTGGTGTATTCAGCACCGTTGGAGTAGAGATTCTGAAGTCCATGTAGAAAGGCTTGACCTTAAATAGGCGTCAGCTGATAGGGACGGGTAGTAGACGAGGGCATAGTCACTGGTAGGCGGGATTCCCCAGTGGAAGTAGGTCATATCCAAAGAGATGGGTTAGTTGTAGTAGTAGTAGTCGTAGCCGTGAAGAAGGTATTGTACACGTCCTCAGAATCAAGATTTCATGATTGTGCAGTGTCTGCAATTGTCAAGCTCAACTATGGCGAGTAGAGCAGAGAACAATAAGGAAGGTATCGTGAGGAAGAAGGGAGTGGAAGTAGTAGTAGTATTAGTAGTAGTAGAATTAGTAGTAATTTGGTGGTTATAGAGTTTAGTGGCAGTAGTAGCAGCAATGGATGTGGTACTAATATTTACATGGAAATTACATAACTTACACAAAATAAAATTAAGAACAAGATTTCTATAAGAAAAACTCTTCACCAATAAAAGTTTAAAGCTGACTATAAGATTGTCCAGTTACTACACCAAATCCAACAAAATTTTCACTTAAGAAGTCAATACCCAAGAAAGGTTACATCAGTTGCACACGATCCATCAGCTGGTAAAGATTGATGCTGTTCACAGACATTTCATTTTAATTAGGGTATAGCGCCGAACCCGTTGGGATCATATAGCACATTTTGAATGAAAGCCATTTAGAACTGATCCAATCTAGGTGAAGATAACTAGAGATCCTTAGATCAAGATCCTCTCATCTACATCAGGATCCATCGTACCAGGACACACTATAACATGTACAAGGACACAACACTATACCTTGCACCATTACAGCACTATAACATATACCACTACACAACACTATAAGGTACTAGTTCATAACACTATACCATGTACCATGACACAACACTATAACATGTACCATGACACAACTCTATAACATACCAGTACACAGTACTATAACATGAACCAGTACACAACACTATAACATGAACCAGTACACAACGTTATAACATGAACCACTACACAGCACTATAACATGAACCACTACACAACACTATAACATGAACCAGTACACAACACTATAACATGAACCAGTACACAACACTATAACACGTACTAGTACACAGCACTATAACATGAACCACTACACAGCACTATAACATGAACCAGTACACAACACTATAACACGTACCAGTACACAACACTAACATGAACCAGTACACAACACTACAACATGAACCAGTACACAACACTATAACACGTACCAGTACACAGCACTATAACATGAACCAGTACACAACACTATAACATGAACCAGTACACAACACTATAACATGAACTACTACACAGCGTTATAACATGAACCAGTACACAACACTATAACATGTAACATGACACAACTCTATAACATACCAGTACACAGCACTATAACATGAACCAGTACACAGCACTATAAGATGAACCAGTACACAACACTATAACATGAACCAGTACACAACGTTATAACATGAACCACTACACAGCACTATAACATGAACCACTACACAACACTATAACATGAACCAGTGCACAACATTATAACACGTACCAGTACACATCACTGTAACATGAACCAGTACACAGCACTATAACATGAACCAGTACATAACACTATAACATGAACCAGTATACAGCACTATAACATGAACCAGTACACAACACTATAACATGAACCAGTACACAACACTATAACCCGTACTAGTACACATCACTATAACATGAACCAGTACACAGCACTATAACATGAACCAGTACACAGCTCTATAACATGTGCCTGCACACAATACTATAACATGAAATAGTACACACCACTATAATATGAACCAGTACACAACACTATAATATGTACCAGTACACAACACTATAACATGAACCAGTACACAACACTATAATATGTACCATGACACAACACTATAACATGAACTAGTAGACAACACCATAATATGTACCTAGACACAACACTATAACATATACTAGTACACAACACTATAATATGTACCAGTACACAACACTATAACATGAACTAGTACACAACACTATAATATGTACCATGACACAGCACGTACTGAGACACAACATAATAACATGCACCCAGACACACCACCATCAGACCCTCACCCACCACGAGACCTGGTCTCAGACCAGGCCGCGGGGGCGTTGACCCCCGAAACCCTCTCTAGATATACTCCAGGTATACCATTACATGTATGATGACACACCACTATAAGACACACTGAAAAAAAGGCACAAAACAATCTACTAGAATTTAAAATAACTGGCAGCCCCGACTCTTACCTACGACGTGCCACACTAACTTTTCAAACAACAAAGTGTTTTAGAACCTATTTTTTGTTCTGAGCTTGAATTGCACTCCTGGAATATCAATACTGAGAATCATTCTCTTACGTTGCAGTCACTTGTAAGGTAAAAAATGTTGACGAAGACATGAATGTTGCGCCAGGGAAACCCTTCAAGGCAGGAACCCTGATGTTGGAAATGGGAGTTTAATTCAAGGAATCACACCTGTCTTCCCTTTCCTTGTATAAAACCTCATTGCTTCCTATTACTTCCATGCATTTTATGATCCCTATGGGTTTAGAGCTCCATTCGTGATGTGATAATAGTTGTGTTCGAGGCAAACCCTCACAACGTTCATATCAGGTTTGATCTACTACCATTAGTATATGTACAGAGAAGCGCTAAAGCGGTAGCGGTTGTACAAAACCTGGAGAGTGGTAGGAAACCATGTATGATACGACGAACAGAAAAGTACCTGCACTTTCTCGGATCGAGATCCCTCCACAGGCAAAAAGAAACCTCTTTTTACGGGAAGTCGGATTTCGAGAGGTCGAAATTAACAATTATAGAACAGCAATTTAGAGAGACAGGTTTAAGAGATAATTTAAGACATATCGAGGAATGCCTGCTTTATTGGTAACTAACAGCATTACCCGGCGCTGTCCAATTGTATATTTTGTCTTGTAAGGTAAGGGATAAGTGTACAAGGCTACTGTAATTTTTCTTACTTTAGTAGTACTTCCGGTGGTTTCAAAGTTTTATTCCATGCACCTGCCTTGTCAGGAGGCGTGCGTGGAAGTCTCACACCCCCTCACGGCCACACCTGCCTTGTAAGGAGGCGTGCGAGGGGGTCTCACGCCCCCACACGGCCACACCTGCCTTGTCAGGAGGCGTGTGTGGGGTCTCACGCCCCCACACGGCCACACCTGCCTTGTCAGGAGGCGTGCGTGGGGTCTCACCCCCCCACACGGCCACACCTGCCTTGTCAGGAGGCGTGCGTGGGGGGTCTCACGCCCCCACACGGCCACACCTGCCTTGTTAGCAGGTGAGTGTGACGGACTCAGGTCATGACTGATGCCCTGCACGTAGAGTGTTAGCAGGCTGGTGTAGAATACTCACACCCTTCACCCGCCATTCAGGAAGCAGGTATGGGACACTCACATCTTGCATCTCCCTTCCAGGAAGCAGGCGTGGAGGATTCACCCTGCAGCTGCCTTTCAGGAAGCAGGTTTTGAAGATTTATAGGTGTCCCGTAGCTCGATCGCTAGCGTACTCAGCTCACACACTGAGATCCGGAGTTCGAATATGGGGTACGGCTGGAAAACATTAGAGACGGGTTTCCATAAGACACCTGCTGTCCATGTTCACCCATCAGTATAAAATGGGTACCTGGGTGTTAGTCGACTGGTGTGGGTCGCATCCTGGGACACAACTGACCTAATTTGCCCGAAATGCTCAGCATAACAAGTGGCTTTCTATATAGTAGTATGTCATTGATGTCAGCTAGGACTGTATACCTTGTACACCTTTTCGGAGATTAAGGAAGCACAGTCACTATCATCCATTCAATTATTGTCTTGCCAGAAATGTGTTGACATTATAATTCAGATGAATCATCAAACAGTAACAACCTCACGCCTCCAGAGTGCAATCACCGTACTTAACATTTTCAAGTCTCAAGCTCGAGTTATTAATTTCCCACGGAATTCCTTCATGTCACCTTCCTCACAGTACAACAACACGTCAGATAACAATAATGACTTTCCTCCACTCAGTCCGACGTAATGTATACACACAAGATGATGTTTGTGGTCCATGTACTAGAAACCTCCTTTACTCCCTTTTTTACTCTTCTTCCTGGGACGACCCCAGCTCTATCTTCCCTCCATCCCAGATATATATGCTCTCCTGCCCATCCAAGTTATCTCCACTCTCTCTAAGTGCTCAAACCACCTCAGCGAACCACCCTCAACCCTCTTAATCTCCACACTCAAAATTCTGTGCATAATATTCACACTGCACATCACCTTCAAATACTAAATCTCCACTGCTTCCATGCATACCCATGGTATGCATGCAGGGTACTACTATAATCTGGTACTTTTCCTATTTTCCTTCCATAGATAAAGTTTTTAGCACAGATGTGTCAACCTACCATTCTCTTTTTTCTCTCTTTTTTTCTGCTCTATGGTTTATCTAGTCTTTTACAGACCCATCCTACGACAGGTTCACTTCCAAATATCGGGTTATTTGTGTATTGTTCCAGTCACAGTAATGTGCATTTTCGTTCTTTATTTGAACATGTTTATTTCTTCCATGATCCCTCACTTCTATATGACATCCATTTTTTTGTTGTCTTGAGTTTTTGTCATGCTCTTCACTTTGCTCTTTCCTATGTTCACTTTTAATTTCCTTCTTTTACATTCCCTCCCAAATTCTTCCACAAACATTTGACGATTCTCTTCAGAATCTCCCAAATGAATTATGTCATCGGCATAGATCAACTGTGACAACTCCCACTTTGTATATAATTCGTTATCTTTTAATCCCAAACCTTTACTTATCGGCCTAGCACTTGTTTTACAGCCCCGTCTATACATATGTTAAAAAATTAGGACTGATGCCTACTTTTAGTGGAAAATAATCCCTTTCTATTCTGCACCATAATCTTGACTACTTTTAGTGGAAAATAATCCCTTTCTATTCTTCACCATAATCTTGACTACTTTTAGTGGAAAATAATCCCTTTCTATTCTTCACCATAACCTTGACATCAGTATTTGCATAAAAAAATTGTATTACTTTTAGTAACCTACTACCTATTCCATACTTTCACAATATCTGTCACATTGCTGTACTATCCACCCGGATAACAGCCTGTTCCATATCCGTAAATGTAACAATACACATCCTCTTCCCTTCCTAATCCCTACTTGTTCTTTTGCAATTCCTGTTATATTTCTTACATTTAACTACTTCCCAAAATTATCCCTCCATCTAGCCAGCGCCTCCACCATCCCAGCAAACATCTTCCCTCTGTAGTTATTGAAAGCTAAATCCATTTGTTCCATAGGCTTTCTTAATTAAGTTTCATCCAATACTTTCTCTTATTCTCAGCAAACTTTTTTCGATATAGCCTCATTTACTCTCTCACTGGCTCATTGGCTCTTCCTTTAGCCTCTTAAAAACTTTGTTATTCAGTTCCTGTTCTCCACTTTCTGTATATTACATCTGTTGTAAAATCCCAAACACCCACTTTTTCTCCCTTACCAACCTCTTTCTTCCTGATTCCAAGCTCGTTCCTCTACCCATCTGCCCCTACCTACCTACACTCAGCCCATCTGCATCTATAATCGTCCCATCTGCACCTATTTACCTATTCTCACTAGTCTCTGATGTACGCTCTAACACTGCAGTCTTAAATCAAACCGAATATCTTCGATGCCCCTCTCCAATCTATATACACTTAGTGGATCACCTTTCACACATAAGTTGCTTATATCTTTCTCTAACTACTGTATCTCCTCTGTAATTAATTCACTTTCATCTTCCTCTTATTGACAGAAGACAGTCTCCCAGTACTCCATCTACCTCATAGTCTCACTGCGGCTATCACTCGGTATTTTTCTAATATATGTGATACCCCTCTGAAAGCATACATATCAATAAGTCTACCCCTCAATTATTTTTTTCTACTAATATGTACTGTAATCTAGCAACCTACTATCTTGTGTCATTATTAAAATTATACTCTTTTTCTAAAAATAAATATTGCCTATTCACTAGTCAACAATTTTTGAAAAGTTGGATGCTTCTTAAATGAGATTAGTTAATTCTTATGTATTTTCATGTCTTAAGTCCAAATATCACCTTGAAAAATACTTATTGGCTATAGGTTCAAAGATACGAGACATGTAATATTTGATTATTTTATTATAAGGTACAATATGTGTATGTTTTAAACTTTAGTCCGTACCAACTCTCTGCCTTTTTGCTTGACGCTTATAGTGAGCTGCAAGCATTCTTGTGCCCCATTTGCTCTGGTACCATTTTTCTATTGTTGAAATATCTTGGTGAAATCTTTCACCATGTTCGTCACTAACTGCACCACAGTTCGCTGGAAAAAAGTCTAAATGTGAGTAAAATAAGTGGATTTTAAGTGACATGTTACATCCCATGTTCTTGTAAGACTTGATGAGGTTTTTTCACCAATTCTTCATAGTTGCCTTCCCTTCTGTTACCGAAATTTTTTTTCGCCACTAATTTGAATGCTTTCCAAGCAGCTTTCTCCTCCCCATGAAGGTCTGATTCAAAGTCACCATCTTTAAGAAGCTCTCGAATCTGAGGACCATTGAAGACTCCCTCGCTTATCTTAGCGTCGCTCAGTGAGGGGAATTTTGATGTTAAATACTTGAATCCCTGACCGGATTTGTCCATAGGTTTAACAAAGTTTTTCATGAGCCTCAGTTTTATGTGTAGTGGTGGTAGCAAAATTTTGTTTCGTTCAATGAGAGGAGGATGTTGAACATTTTTATCACAGACTCCAATAAATAACAAAAAAAGGCACAATACCGTGACTGGAACAATACAATACCATTTGTCTTTATTATTTACCTTTTCCCCCCTCTGTGTTCTTGTCCTAACCCATGCGGGCCCCCAGCTTCATTGCAGTGCTCCTTTCCTAGAATATGACTGTCTCCACTACTACTACTACCACTTTACTACCACTACTACTACCTCCATTATTACCCCACTTTATTGTGCCCTCCTCTGTCTGCCTGCCTATAAATATCCCTTCCACCTGTCCAGTGTCACCCCCACCCCCCACCCAGGGGGGGCCCAGAAAGAAGAAAGAAGATGACTGACACCCTCTACCCAGGGGGCCAATGTCGGGTCACCATTTGGAGAAGACCCGGGCCGGATTTACAGGCGAACCTACAACAACAACAATCCCGTGTGTTAGTGTGACTTTGTAAATGGTCCAAGTCGGACCGAAACGTCGTCGTAAGCTCCTCTCTTTTTATATGTGCGGGTTGTGTGTCAGGCTCCAATGATTGACGAGGTGGCCAGTCTCTCCTGATGTAGTGGCAACCTCTTGCACGACTGTCCCATCACATAGAAAGCAGCAGTACTTGGTGTATCCGCCGTGCAAGCCCAACACAAGAACAACAACCTTTAAGTCACCACAGAGCTGCCATTGATGTTCATATTTCATGTATTGCAACATATGCTTTATATTCTCAAAAGTTTATTTCATATGTGGTGCAAAGCCCACAGGAACTGATGGTTTACTATTGCCGTTATGCAGCAAGACAACTTTCAGACTCGTTTTTGATGAATCTATGAACAGCCTCCTCAAAATATAAACTTGCACAGCACAACCACCTTCTATAACTGCTGGAACAATAATGAAGGTCAGTGAGACTGTGAGTGTGGTAAGAAACACACTGTCTCAAGCCTGTTGCAACTTGTTGTGACACCTAGGTGTATATTGAAAAGTAGAGCTAACTAACAATTTTAACCATGATATTCTTATCAGTGATCTAAAATTAGTTGGAAATTATTACTTTGGTCTCGGAAGCATTTTGGTTGTTGACCAGTGTTACCAAATCCCAATCAATACTTAATTCATATAGAAGCCCCACTAATATGAATTTTCCCTGGCACTTTAACCTTACTTACTACCCCCCACTGCAACAGTTTCTTCTCCTTCAGCATTTAGGTCCGTGCAACAATTATTTTCTCACATGGTTAGAAACTACTTCAACATTCTCTTAACACCTCCCTAAATCTCTCTCTCTCATCTGTACTCCTTTCTACCCGAGGAGTTTCAACTCCTGCTGTAACCCATTTCTCTCTTCCCACCATTATTCTAAACCATATAATTCTTGAATATAAACACTTAAACCCCCCTCTTTTCCATTCATACCTGATTATTTAATATAACTGTTACCCCTTCTTTAGTTCTAGTTCTCTCCGATACATCCGGTTTACCTCCATTTACTCCTCACCACTGAAATTCTCTCACTTCATTTACCTTCGTTTCTCCTAATGGTTAGACATCCAGCATCATCTCATTCAAAAAATTTAAACCATAATATTTTTTTATCTTTACAACACTTACGCATGTCCAATCAATATAATTTTGCTGTTTTTTTTTGTCTTTCTATATTACTCTGATACACAAGAAGGGGTTACCAGCCCCTTGTGATAGTCGCCTTTTGCGACCAGTTTACATTACGAAGCAACAGTTCCCCGGCTCTTCCTCTTGAAATTGAAATGAATCACTACAAGGAAAACAAATGAAAAGAAATGAGAGGGAAAATGAGTGCGTACATATACATCCATAGTCGCTTGTGTAGGGCATACTGGGTTTTAGTAGTAGTAGTAGCAGTGGCAATAGTAGTAGTAGTAGTAGCAGTGGCAGTAGTAGTAGTAGCAGTAGAGGTAGTAGTAGTAGCAGCAGAAGTAGTAGTAGCAGCAATAGTAATAATAGTAGAAGTAGGATGTACGTGTCACCTTATTTGCAATAATACAGAAAGAAATGACACCTGCAATCACACCAGAGCGATGAACATTTAGCTGGTTTACGTTTAACATTCATTTGGCAGGATGGTAGTCCCTCTATGGCTGATTGTTCTCTACTTACTGCCTGCGCGCATATATATATATATATATATATATATATATATATATATATATATATATATATATATATATATATATATATATATATATATATATATATATATAATATGTGTGTGTGTGTGTTGAAAACCTGTTTGTTTATATGGTTAATAGTTGTTTGTTTATTTTTATTTATTTTTTATGGATTCTGTAACTTATTCGCAATGAAAGTCGGTGCAACCAAGGTATGTAACATTAATTATTTGGGTGCTGAATCCTTTACATTTTTTTACGCGTAAGTTTTAATTCAGAAACATATGGCACCTCCTGATAAAGTGGGTACAGTGTTAAGGGGGTGAGGTACTGAAACCCGACTCCTGATAAGGTGAGTGTAAGGGGTGAGTCCCTCACTTCTGCCCACTGACAAGGAAGGTGCAATAGGCATGAACCTCTCTACACCTGACTCCTGAATGGTGGATGGGAGGGGGAGTAAATCCCTATCATAGTATCACACTATAGACTCAGTACATTGCACAGTAATAAACATCATTCCGAACTTACATTTTCATTATTATTCTAATTTTATTATAATTATAATTATTATAATAATAATTATGAAGATTATTAGTTTATAGTTTTCTATGCATAGAAAGTCAGAAAATTACATATCGCACAATGTTGTGTATTATATTGTTAGGTAGTGAAGGTACGATACCGAACATCAGCGTGTGTCTCCTCAGCAGACAACTGGGGACAATAAACGTCAACTGTAAGTGCCAGTACCACTTACCACACCCGGCCTAAGCTGACAGAAGATAGTATGATTCATTGATCTGTGTCAGTACTGCAAGTGCTCTTAACATTCTGTTCATTTAGATGAAACATGAGCTTAAAGGAAGTTTCCTATAGGTCATGTACCATACCTTCCCTGGCAAGCCAACGATACGTTACCAGTTAACGAGGCACTAGGATGTGGACGTTGTCTGTAGCAGGTGTTGCTATCTTGCTGCTCTGCTCGTTGTCTTTCCGTTACTTTCTGCCGTTTTCTCGCTGTTTGTGTGTGTGATTCAGCGGTCACTTAGTTTAGTGATTGTTACAGTTTTCTGCTCGTGATACACAGGTTCACTGGTGCTTTACTAATATTTTTCCCACAGGTGTTACTTGAATTTAGTTGTTCTTACAAGTTACTGCATGGTACGTACCTAGTTATACCCAGACTGGTATTCTTGGCCTATCATAGTAACTGAGACTGCATAATGGTTTCACATATTAATGACCCACCTTCATTGTAGTGCGACAAGGTGTGTTTTATTAATTATTTTACATTAGGGTATCAACGCCATATAATTATTCATTTTTAGCCATTTATGTATATTTCAGTTAAATTATTACCCGAGACATGTGCAGTATAGCAAGGAACTGTTGAAGTTTAGTGACTACATAATTATGCATATATGTACCCTGCTTTGCTTAGACACAGAATAAGTCTCTTTATATCAAATATCGGTTTACCATTTAACCTTCCAAGACTTATTGAACTATTGTAAACTTTACATGTTCTGATTGGTGTTAAATTCTATTAAAGATTAATTATAATATTATGGCCGGTATTCAAGCTATTTAGTATGGCAATAATTATTATTCGCAACAATGGTTTAGGATATTGCCAGGGAGGTAATAAATCCCTACACTCTCCTCACAAGGTGGGAGTGGGGGTATGAGTCCCCCCACTTGCTTCATGCCACTCTGTGTACAATGGCATGAATCTTTTCCTGCCCTCTCAACACCCGGTTCGTCTCAGCGCAGATGTGGGGGTATGTGTCCCCCAAACCCTTCTGCTGATTAGGTCAATATAGGGGCATGAGTCCTACATACCCATCTCAAATGCAGATATAAATCCCGATGTTAACCATTTGGGACTAGTTCCTAAGACTTCGTGTAACCATATGTTCATCCGCTACCATCCACCCATTCGGCGGTAAAATCTAAACTGACACAGTGGAGGCACTGTATTTACCACCTCTTAAAACTCAAGTCTGGTTGATCGGTTTCCCTGAATTCCTTCATATATAACTTACCCTGCCAACACTCCAACACACGTCAGGTTACAAAAATAACTTGCCTCACTCATTCCAATGAAGCGAGCTCACACAATCTTGTTGGTTGCTCAAGTCACTAGCTCCCAAAGCCTCCATTGCTCCCTCCTTTACATGAATGACCCCCCTCTCTCCTTCCCTGCACGCCAGATTTATAAGTCGTCTCAGCCCGTTCTGAATTCTCTGCACAGTATTCACACAACATATCCACTTCAAACACGACCTCTCCAGTGCCTCTTGCCCCCTGTAGCTGCAACGCATGAAACCTATGTTTGACACCCGTATAACAGTGTAGAAGAAACTATATTCTGGTAGAGTCCTTGTTTACCATCATGATGATGTTATTTCTCTCCATTGATGCCTAAACGCTATTGTTTATCCTGTCTTTAATGGACCCATTCGCCAGCACGTTCACTCTCAATTTGATATTAAATCTTTTCTTGTGTAGATTTTTTTTGATACTCTCCTCGCTTTGCTCTTTCGAACGTTCGATTTTAATTTCCTTCTTTGACTTACTCTCCCAAATTCCTCCACCATCCTTCCTTCCTTGGAAGCTTCTTCTAAGAATCTTCCAAAAGAACTGTGTCATCGGTAAAGAGCAACTGTGACAACATTTACTTTTTATCTTATGCGTTATCTTTTGATCCCACCAGTCTTCTCGACATCAGAACATTCACTTCTTTTACAACTACATATATAAATATCTTAAACAACCATGATGACATCAGAAATCCCTGTCTAAGGCCCACTTTCAACGGAAAAAAAAACCCTACTTTTTTTCTTCATACCCTAACCTGAGCCTCACTATTTGCACAGAAACTCTAATGATTTTAGTAACCTACTGTGTATTCTATACATTTCCAACATCTGGCATATTGCTCTTCTATCCACCCTATCATATACCTTTTTTAAAATCCGTAAATGCAAGGAAAAATTTCTTGTATATTTCTAAGATCTGATCACTTAGGTGCTTCAATGTAAACACTATGTCTACACATCCATTAACTTTTGAAAATCCTTCTAGTTTCCCTCTAGTCCTACTTTCTTACCCTTAATTATTAAAAAAAAACAATTCTACTCTACAAATTACTTAATATACTTAACAGCCTTATTCCGATATACGTAACAGGCTTATTCTCATATTATTTTTACACTCACTTTTGTTTCCTTTTCATTTATTCCATGATTATAGTGAATAAATACACAGATATGGAGTGGGTGTTGGACGCAGGCGTTGCTTAGTGTCTGCAGGGTTGTCAATCTAAACAATGTGATGTAAATTGTTTAGATAACGAATACATTTCACAAGACTGATGAACTGAACTCATCAACTCCAGGTTGAGGGACTGATTATCTCAAATTCCTCCTCATATTCCACTGCTCTTCTCTGTATTCCACTGAAGAACCACATTTCGATATTAAAGATTTCCAAACGTTGTACAAGTGTCTCATTCCTCAATATATAAAATGCTTGCATTTAGCGGGCGTTGTATTTGAAGTGATCCACCACATAGTTTAGGTGATCAAGGCCCAAGGACCTAAATGTTGTCAATAATGTTGTTTTCAGTGAATGCATTGGTGTAGATTTCCCTCAAGTAGTCAGCATTCATTTGACTTCTTACTACGAACTCCAGTATGGTCAGTCAACGAGGAACAGAAACATCCAGTTTAACTGGAATCCAGAGCAAAGCATCTTTTAAAAAAATCTTTCACAAATACTGTGACAAATATTAACTCAATTTCCATCTTAAAAATAAACATTTAAAGTCATATTTTAGCTTTTCATTGTCCTCCATATCTTCACTTCTCCTTAACTTCAAATACACTGCAAACAGGAATACATAAGAATGAGTCTCTTCTAACATGTTATTATAGAATGCTGGAAACGGTAACAGGACTGGTTCTAGCACCAGTTCTAAGGCAGGTGTCTCCAAACCACGGTTCCCCCCCACAAGATTTTAGACGGCTTGCAGCAACTTGAAATATTTATAAATATTAAAACTAATAAACCCTCATTTTCAGTCACTTCAGTCACTTAAAGTTAGGGATTTATTCCTTGTAACAATTTATATGTGAAAATGTGTTCCAATTTTAGTTCTAATCTTTTAATTTTTCAGATTTACCCTTCAGTTATGGAAGGAAAAAAGGAAAAGAACAGTGTAGAGAGAGTGCTGCCTGTTTAATAAAGAATGGGGCTTAAAGTGTACTTCTGTATAGAAGCAGGTGATAAAGCCTTGTGTGTCGTATGCCACGAAACTGTGTAAGTTTTGAAGGAGTTCAGTGTACGTCGGCACTATGAGACCAAACATAAACCAAGTTATTCCCAATTCACAGGAACACAGTGTTCGGTAAAAAAATAATCAAAGCAACGCAGGCTGCTTTCCCAACACGGTTTTTTTTTATACAGAAGAGAGATGAAAATGAAGCTTTAGCCAGGGCCAGTTGCAAAGTAGCTTATGCATTAGCATAAGCTACTGATCAAAGAGTATATGATGGAAGCAGTGGGATAGTTATGCCCAGAAAAATCAAATCTGTTGAAAATCATAAGTCTTGCGACAAATACTGTTTGCACGTAAAATTGAGGATATAGGAAGCAGCAATATCTTTCATCAAATTGTAGACAGAGCAAGAAATTTTCAGTTTTGTTATCTCGCGCTTGTTGGATCGAATGATGGGAGTGACACATTACAGCTCCTAGTATTCATCCGTGGCGTCGACAAAGAATTTAATGTCACACAAGAACTAGAATGGATGCATAGCATGCATAGCACAGGATACGCAGAAGACATCGTCCACGAATTACAAAAAACTGTGTTAGAATATTACCTGCAGTGAATAAACTTCAATGCTTGACAATTGATGGAAGAAAGAATGTCTGGTCTGGGGAAAAACGGTTTAGTTGTACAAATCATAAAAGCTTGTGAGGATGGTGGATTGTCTAAGCCCATATTTCTGCATTCTGTTATCCATCAGCAAGCATTGTGCGGGAAAAAATGTGGATATTTCTCGCGTTCTGAAACCTGTTGTTTCAACAGTGAATGTCATTCAATCTGATTCTGAGTTCGTTGACTTGTCTTATTATACAGTAGTTCGATGCCCTTGTTGTGGAAAGGTTCTATCACGGTTTTTTTTATCAGCTCAGTAAGGAAATATGATTCATTTCTCACAGAGAAGAATCGACCCCAACCAATTTTTATCAAACGCTGACTGGCTTTGGAAAGTGACATATTTTTGCAGACGTGACATGCCATATGATATGTGACCTATTATCACATGTCAAGGTATTGAGGGCAAAAGTAATGCTATTTGGAGGACAGGTGAAAGTTTCTAACTTGGTTCATTTCCCATTTGAAAAATTTCATGAAGAAAGTGAAGCAGAGTTTCCTTCATCGTTTCCGACAGAAATCATTAATGACTTGCAAAAGTAATTCCAGAAACGATTTTCTGATCTTGATTGAAAAACAGATGAAATAAAACTGTTTTAAAATCCATTTGAATGCAGTGATGAAACACTCCCAAGTCAGTTTCAAATGGAAATTATTGATCTTCAATCAGATGACATGCTCAATGAATAGTATAAAGAAGGAAATCGGATCCAATTTTATAAATCTTTACAGCCTGAACAGTTTACAAATTTGAAGCGATTTGCCTGTGGATTTGTGTTAGTTTTTGGCACAACGTACCTTAGTGAACAAATATTTTCAAATGCGAAGTAAATCAAATCTAAATATCGCACAAATTTATCTGATGAGCATTTCAAGTCTATTGTAATAACTGGCTCCTCAAGCTAATAACCTCAGCTAATCAACATTTTTAAATAATAAATAAACAATTCCATCATCTCCAGTAATCTTGTGCATATTAATCTTGTGTCAGCTTCTCTCATCTGCAGTTCAGTAATTGATTATACTGTCAGAACATAGCTTATGCTTGACATTTTTACTTGTTATATGTAATTTCTCATTGTAAGCACGGTACTGTTTCTTAGTAATTGTCACATTTCTCATTGTAAGCACGGTACTGTTTCTTAGTAATTGTCACATTTCTCATTGTAAGCACGGTACTGTTTCTTAGTAATTGTCACATTTCTCATTGTAAGCACGGTACTGTTTCTTAGTAATTGTCACATTTCTCATTTGTTCTGAATCATATGATGATTACAAACATAATCCAAATGAAATTTATTCATGTATTTAAATTATAATCATTCATTTATTTATAAGACTGAGTTTTTTCTTTGGCCCACGAAAATGTATAAAATATACGATGCCTTACATGAGTGAACAAAGCGCTAGATTCCTTTCCATTAGATATTGCATATTTATGTTGTTTAATTCTGGTCTCAGAAGATTTGCCAGTGTGCCCTAAATTTCACATGGTATAGAGTACACACAACCTATAGATTACTTGGGAGAATTATTAATTAACTTTTGTTTCACGGTATAGTCACATTTAAAAACAACTTTAATATTAAAGTATTTAACAGCTTGTGGGAGGTGAGATAGATTTTCATTGTACAGTACAAACCATAAATTCTCAATCTTATACTCGGTATTAGGCTCTATCTTGTAGTACGTTTTTTTTTTTGTTTTTAGATTTATGAAAAGTTTTATTAATGAATGTTCGTAGATATTGCAAACACATCATTTGTCAAAGAGGAAGTTAACTCTTCTAGAGTTGCCTTCCCATGGAAATGCACTCTATACTCTCTCACACTCTCAGCACTCTTTGATCTCTCGGCACTTACTGATGTAGGTTGGTGTAGATTCGCCGGTACTCTCCCGGCTGGGGTCTTTCCAGATGGTGACCGGCCTTGGCTCCCTGCCGTGGTAGCGTCTGAGACCTTTGTCTCCCATGGGAGGAGGTACAAGTACCACCTCATCGTCTGAGACCAAGTGTCCCCAGGCCTAGCCACGTTCCCCGCCCTCACGGGGCTCGTAGGGAGAAGCTAGGCCTCTCTGGCCTGCCATCTCCCCGCCCCAGGGAGGCTAGGGAATGGCAGTCTTGCGAGCTGCAGATGGTAGCAAGCTCCATCTTTGGCACCTACCCTGCCCTAGAAGGGCTGGGCCTCCGACCTTCCTCTATGACTGATGTATGATAATTATATTTTCATTAATACACTGACACCAATTGTCGTGACTCTGATAGTAGGTGATTATATGATCTGCACTCTCAACTACTCTAGACATTCTTTGATAATGAACAATACATTCTTGTAAGTTCTTGGAATTCTTTGATAATGTGATTTTCATTTGTATATACTTGAGATAAATAAAAAAAAAGCTTCACATCTAAAGGAAACAATAAAAAAAAGCTAAAGCTTGAGTGGGACGCTGATAACTGTGAACCCCAAACACAGCATTTCCTCAAAGAGGAACTTAACTCTTCAACAGTTACCGTCCCATGGAGCACTGTCCGTATATGATACTAGAAAACCATATATTCATGATTAAGGAATTAAAGAGGAGGGCACATTAATCTCTGCCTATCACTAGCATCTCAATAAAGTGTTTTGCCAGTATCTCGGAGGAGCAGTTACTTATCAATAAAAATTATTAGTGTTTTATTTATATTGGTACTGAAATTAACTTACATATATAGCGAATCCAAAAATTGTGGACATATTACAAATATATTTAAGTAGTCAGGAATAATAAGGGGAAGTGTAAAATAAATCATAATTGAGTTAATGGATATTACCTGATCTTCGCAGTTACTCGTTGTCATTATCGTCCACATATTATTATAATTATTGATAAACTATGCTATAGATGCTGAACATTCTACTGAAGCTTATGCGACTTATAAAATGTTGAAAATGGAATACAATACCGATAAGTTGATGGTTAAGTCACAAGTGTAACAGTTGGGTATCTTTACCCAACTGTTACACTTAAAATACTCTGTAAAAAAAATAGTTCTAGCAATCTTAATTACACCACTTCTTCCATTACGGAGGACTGGCGTCTCTAAATGACTCGTTGCTGCAACATGATCATTACTACCATTCACAAAGATTTACCACTTGGATATTCTTAAAAGGAAGTTCCTTACGATTGAATACTGTGGATTGTATGATGATAAGTTACCCGCAGTTCACTTAGATATAATTATCAAGTTTACTGTATATACTAAACATTGAGGTTAAATTAACATAACATAGTGTACCGCACTATTCATGGAGTAATATTTCCTGACATATACAACTGTAGAAGATTTACATGTAGGTTGTTTCGGGAATATTGACCCCCCTTCCTGGTATCATACAAGCCTAAACGCTCATTGTGTTACATATAGTAAAATCCAGAAAGAACAGTACTGTACATAACACAGTACCGGAGACATTAATAAGGAGGCGTCCTGGCCAAGTTGTATTAACGAACACTTTCATTCATCAAGATACCGAGTTTTCCAAGGTGGCATGTTTTATTTTCTTCCCTGATTTTTTTTTTTTGTACGTGTGTGTTTTGGTGACTTCCCATTATTAACACATTATTTATATTATATTTTTCAATTTATTGGTGTTATGCTGTACTTTATATGTTTATTATATATGTTGTCTAATCGAATCAGTTTTGTGGAAGGGTGTTTGATTGAGAGGAAATTTTGTATAGAGTAATGTATGGGACGAACTTCAGGACCCCATTGCATTGTTTGGGTAATTAGCATCTACATATTTAGTGATAAATTAGAATTAAGTAATCAAGCCAGACCGGAACTCATGAGGAAGGTCTCTTGATACAAGGAACTGGAGTTAGCGTCTACTTAGTTGAAAATGTTTACCTCCCATTCTCTAGAAGCTGTATGACCCCCGTTTCAGGTTTAAGAGGCGAGACCAGGAGCTGAGACTCAACCCCAGCATATACAATTCCATGATTATACCGCTGCACATATACACTTCTTTATTATCTCAGCAAAATCGCAGCCTACATATTCCGATAGGCCTACTACAGCTGCCCTCAGCCCTCTCTCCACAAATAAGGCCTCTACACCTCACAACGCTCTCCAGGTCCAATGTATTTATATATGTCGTGCCGAATAGGCAAAATTGGTCAGCAAGAACTCATATAAAATTAAGTCCTTTCTAAAATTTTATCTTATACATTTAATGATACATTTTTTTCATTTAAGTTAATGTAAAAATTAATAATTTTGTACGATATTTTTGTGGCGTCTGTGCATACTAGATTAAGCAATATTGAGGAAGAAATGTTATATGTTGTAAGGGTTGAAAAACTCTTCCACTGGGAAACGAGCAAAAATAATGTTTAGTGATAAATTCAAACTGACTAAACATGGAAAAAACTGAGAACTGAAAACATGTACAAGAAACAAAACATATGGAATGGTTAGGAAACTAATAAGGTGGATAATGAAAACTTTCAAAACAGGAGAAGTCAATCCAGTCATGGAAATAATCAAATTACTTGTTCTTTCACAATAGAAATATTGTTCCGTGCTCAGAGCTCCTTTCAAGGCAGTAGTAGTAGTAGTAGTAGTAGTAGCAGTAATAGTTCTGACTTTTACTTTCACAATGTAGTTCATTCAGTTCTCTAAGTAATAAAGAAAAGTACATATATCAGTTGTACACAGTGAAAACAAAGATAACTTTAAACAACAAAAGCTAAGAAGGTTATGAACATGGATAACATCCTCAACACAATATCACACCAAATTAAAATAACCAGCACCCGTTAAAAAAAAAACCATTAAATAATTTCCAAAGGACCCCTAAAAGTTAAAGACTTTAGTTTTACCAAGGTTTATAAAGTTAGCTCCAGTGTGCAAGAAGCCAAATTTTGGGTTTCATCTCTATGAGCTCAGTCAATTTTACCTTACCATTTTTTGTAGCTCGACGAGTGAAATATATGAGTCCCAGTTCCACGTAGAGTTGAGTGAGCCATTAATCAGCCTAAAGATTGCAGGTCCAAATGAGACAAAATGCTAGACATCTTAATCTTTACTGTAACCTTGACCCCACTTAACTTTTGACTTGGAAGAAGCCACTGATTGCATACCCCAGGCCCAGACTCATGGAACTCCATGTTCATCAAGAGTTGAAGGAAACTCTTATAACATGACTTAAGGCAGTGGCTTTGAACTGTTTTTCAGTGATGGCAACCTCTGTGGCACCCCTAGTCAGTTTTCTATTAGAGCCGTTTCCCAAGTCTTAATAATAATAGTAATAATAATAATAATAATAATTAAAACATACAAGGGCATAGAACACACATACGATATATAAAATATTCAAGCCTATTAGTATAATACATAAACATTATAGATCACTATGAACTAAACCGATCAAAGATAAATTAACTTGTCCTTTGTAACTTTCTGAGTGAAATATTTGGGCTCGGTGTGTTTCCTAAATCCTTTTGATATTAGGTGGAATATTGGACAGACATTCACTCATTTCTTCCAAGGCCGATTGTAGTCTTTCCCTATTGTTAGAATTATGTTTCTGAGCACAGAAAATCCCAACTCACACAAGTACGATAAGGAAAATTGCATGAAAATTACAAGAACTTTTCTAGAAATTTCATGATATTCATTCTTAATCTCTATTATGAATTCATTCAGAGGCACTTCATTATGCTTTAATTTCAGACTGTCGTCATTTCATATTTCTATTCTTCTTCTGTGATACTGTGTTTCGACGGTCTTGATACTGATGCAATAAATGGGTTTTTCAATCACTCGTTTTCTTCTGAGTATTAATTTTGTGAGTGGAAGATAAAATATTTTCAGTGTTGTCTTGCATGTTGGAATTTACCGTGTCTAAATATTCAAGAATATCTACTAAGCATAATAATTTTGTAGACCAAGTGTCATCTGTGAGCAATTCACAAAATTCTTGCTGCTTAAGTGTAAAAAATAAAGTAACTCATCCTTGAGTTCACACACTCGTGACAACACTTTGCCTCTGGATAGCCATCTTGCCTCCGTGTACAGAAGATTCACATGCTTTGCCCCAACTTCCTCATATAGTTTGCCAAACAGTCGTGATTTTAAAGTGGCCTACTTTTTAAGTAGTTCACCATTTTTTCAACTTTGTATAGTACAGCCTTTAACTTATTACCGATTGTTCTTCCAACCAGCGCCTCACCATGTGGAAAGCAATGTGTTGTTATGACATCAATGTTTTCTTTTTTCGCTAATGATAAAAAATCCTTTCATGAACCAACCACTGACGGAGCTTCGTGTATACAAATTCCTACACTGGATTTCCAGGACAAAAGAACAGCTTCCAAGTACTTACTATAGTGAATATAACTTGACCTGTTGTTATTCAAGTTCTTTACAACAACAAAACTGGTTTACTAGTTTAGTATTACTGTGTCCGTCTGCTGAAGGTATTATCTGAGGGAAGAATTTTTTTTTTTTTCTGCTTCAGTGCCAAACATGGTTTTATTATGGCACTGCAAAGCAGGTTGAATAATTGTCTCTGCTTCTGTATGAGGCTTCATATTTTTAGCGAGAAGTTCTTGTTCTAAGTAGCTCGCTTCTTGAACTTTATTAGAAACTTTGACTGTTTTAGAAAATATCGGCTTCTTAATAAGATGATCATGTTTCATTGTGAAGTGTCTCTTAAAATGCTGAGTACTAAGACTTCATTGTCCAGTTAATCACCGAAAATAACACGTTCTAGTGTAGGATTAACTTCATCACCACACAATGTAAATCCCAGATGGAAATAAATGTCCAAAAATAGACAACTTTTCTTTCTTCTAATCACATCAGTTTGACTAAAAGTGGGAAATGTTCTTTTCTACTCATATTTCCACCTGTGTCTTCCTTTTCGTTATAGATACAATTCATGTTTTCTTTTCTTGATCACAAAATTTGTTCATATTAAGTTAAAAGGCCAGCGACTCATTACATCTCCCTGGGAGGTCAACACATCAGTGACGAAAACCAATCACGTATTGGACGCATAAACTGTAGAATTATAAAAAAAGAAAATGATTATCGTAATCCAAACACAAATGGTGACTATTATACATATTTACTTTCACATCATAATGTCCTTAATATTAATCATGTATTTACTATTACACTTTAACAGCTCGTAAAAAAAAATTAACAACTCTTCTGAAGAAGTTAATTATAAAACAAATACTAGTAAAAAATGTGGTGTTAATTAAAGTGATGAAGGTATGGCAAAATTACTAACAATCTTGCAACACCCCTGGACACTATCAGTGGCACACCAGGGTGCCGCGACACCCATGGTACTATCAGTGGCACACCAGGATGTCGCGATACCCATGGCACTATCAGTGGCACACCAGGGTGCCGCGATACCCAAGGCACTGTCAGTGGCACACCAGGGTGCCGCGACACCCATGGTACTATCAGTGGCACACCAGGGTGTCGCGATACCCATGGCACTATCAGTGGCACACCAGGGTGCCGCGATACCCAACGCACTGTCAGTGGCACACCAGGGTGCCGCGATACCCAACGCACTGTCAGTGGCACACCAGGGTGCCGCAATACCCAAGGCACTGTCAGTCGCATGTCAGAGTTGTCTGAGTGTGTTACGTAAACAGAAGTGTCAGATGTCGTGTTCATCTAACGTGTTAATTTGTCTATTTCTAAGTGTTGTCTAACTTTAATGTTAATGTGTTGCCACGAGGATATCCATCATGTGTATAACACAATATGTTATCTTCCATTTATTTACATTTAAGTTTATGAAAATTTTTTTTTCCCATAACGGAATTATGCCTTTTATTCTTCCGTTATCCCAGTTATTTCATGCTATAGTAACTCAGTTATCATAATGAGGTTGTTTCATGTTATAGTAACTCAGTTATCATAATGAGGTTTCATGTTATAGTAACTCAGTTATCATAACGATGCTTCATGTTATAGTAACTCAGTTATCATAATGTTGTTTCATGCTTGAGTAACTCAGTTATCATAATGAGGTTGTTTCATGTAATAGTAACTCAGTTATCATAATGAGGTTGTTTCATGTAATAGTAACTCAGTTATCATAATGAGGTTGTTTCATGTAATAGTAACTCAGTTATCATAATGATGTTGTTTCATGTAATAGTAACTCAGTTATCATAATGATGTTGTTTCATGTAATAGTAACTCAGTTATCATAATGAGGTTGTTTCATGTTATAGTAACTCAGTTATAATGAGGTTATTTAATGCTATAGTAACTCAGTTATCATAATGAGGCTGTTTCATGATTTAGTAACTCAGTTATAATGAGTTTTTTCATATTATAGTAACTCAGTTATCATAATGAGGTTTTTCATATTATAGTAACTCAGTTATCATAATGAGGTTAGAGAATGTAATTTGGATTAATTGTGCTTACAAAAGTGTTAATTTGGCTTTTGTATCTTTCTCTTATATTATTGCCCACATGTGATATCCAGCAGGCAGTAATGTTATCCAGCAGGTAGTAATGTTCTCCAGCAGGTAGTAATGTTATCCAGCAGGAAGTAATGTTATCCAGCAGAAAGTAATGTTATCCAGCAGGCAGTAATGTTATCCAGCAGGTAGTAATGTTATCCAGCAGGTAGTAATGTTATCCAGCAGACAGTAATGTTATCCAGCAGGTAGTAATGTTATCCAGCAAGCAGTAATATTATCCAGCAGGTAGTAATGTTATCCAGCAGACAGTAATGTTATTCAGCAGGCAGTAATGTTATTCAGCAGGCAGTAATGTTATCCAACAGACAGTAATGTTATCCAGCAGGTAGTAATGTTATCCAGCAGGCAGTCATGTTATCCAGCAGGTAGTAATGTTATCCAGCAGGCAGTAATGTTATCCAGCAGACAGTAATGTTATCCAGCAGACAGTAATGTTATTCAGCAGGCAGTAATGTTATCCAGCAGGAAGTAATGTTATCCAGCAGACAGTAATGTTATCCAGCAGACAGTAATGTTATTCAGCAGGCAGTAATGTTATTCAGAAGGCAGTAATGTTATCCAGCAGGCAGTAATGTTATCCAGCAG
This sequence comes from Cherax destructor, assembly GCA_009830355.1. Classification (NCBI taxonomy): domain Eukaryota; kingdom Metazoa; phylum Arthropoda; class Malacostraca; order Decapoda; family Parastacidae; genus Cherax; species Cherax destructor. The sequence continues at coordinate 92,773 of WNWK01003130.1, read as the reverse complement.
GCAGTAATGTTATCCAGCAGGTAGTAATGTTATCCAGCAGGCAGTCATGTTATCCAGCAGGTAGTAATGTTATCCAGCAGGCAGTAATGTTATCCAGCAGGTAGTAATGTTATCCAGCAGGCAGTCATGTTATCCAGCAGGTAGTAATGTTATCCAGCAGGCAGTAATGTTATCCAGCAGGCAGTCATGTTATCCAGCAGGCAGTCATGTTATCCAGCAGGTAGTAATATTATCCAGCAGGCAGTAATGTTATCCAGCAGGCAATAATGTTATCCAGTAGGCAGTAATGTTATCCAGCAGAAAGTAATGTTATCCAGCAGACAGTAATGTTATCCAGCAGACAGTAATGTTATCCAGCAGGCAGTAATGTTATCCAGCAGGCAGTCATGTTATCCAGCAGACAGTAATGTTATCCAGCAGGCAGTAATGTTATCCAACATGTATAGTATACATGTCCAGAGAAAGTATTTGTGAAAGAAAGAAAAGTCTGAGCCAGCCTGAGTATGAACACAAAAGATGTCATACAGTGTAAAACAAACATTGCTTTGTTCTGTCAAGTACGTCATTGTGATCATGATAATGATGTCAACAAATGAAAATTGCTTTTCAAATCTGATAAAGAAATAAAGACACATTGTTTATTCTAACGCTATTTAATCATTTGTAAATTATAAATTGACTGAGGGGCAACTAGATTTTAACACAATAATTCGCTTCCAAATCAATAATCATCACTTCATGAGGCTTGGCAATAGAGTTGTTAAGGATGATACGAACAATGAATGCCATATGTATGTCATAACAGTAGAGGTGAGGTGATAGACATTGGTTGTCAGATCACTTGAATTACCTCACAATACATGCAGCACCGACCACAAGATCCTTTTTACTACCAGATCAAGTTTCTCTAGATAATTTATTTTTTTCCAAAATGGGTTTGTTTTGTGTATTGTCAGTATAGAGGTGAGAGAAGTGATGATATGTGTGGTGATGAATGTTTCCTGTCAGTAATAGAGGTGAGAGAAGTGATGATTTGTATGGTGGTGAATGTTACCTGTCAGTATACAAGAGGTGAGAGAAGTGATGATGTGTGAGGTGATGAATGTTACCTGTCAGTATAGAAGAGGTGAGAGAAGTGATGATTTGTATGGTGGTGAATGTTACCTGTCATTATAGAAGAGGTGAGAGAAGTGATGATGTGTGAGGTGATGAATGTTACCTGTCAGTATAGAAGAGGTGAGAAAGTGATGATGTGTGAGGTGATGAATGTTACCTGTCAGTATAGAAGAGGTGAGAAAAGTGATGATGTGTGTGGTACTGGGAAAAGTTTTCTCTGTAAACAAAGAGTGAGAGATTTATTAAAATCATATTACAAATGTAAAAATCTTCTTTCCTTTTCGTGGTCTACACAACTTTTTTTTAACTTTAATGCAGCGTGAGAGTGCAGATAAGTATATAATGTATATATTGTATATAATATGTATAATGTATATACGTATATAATGCAGCATGATAATGATGATAAACGGAAGAGGTGTTACTCACCTGTACAGTTATTTTAAAGTTATTTTAATTATTAATTACAATAAAAGTTTGCGACCACTGTCAGCCTCAGAGTTAGTTATCCCTGAGTTACCAGACCCTGCCACGTGGAGGCCAGTGGTTCGTCTTTAGGGTCCCCCCACCACTCTCTACCATCCTGGAGCTTCCACGTTGTCCAGGAGTCCACCTGTGTCCCCTCAGGTATTCTCCCTTTCCCACTTTTCCAAGGTACGCCCCTCTGTCTCTTGCCTTCTCTCTGGTTACCTTCTTCTGGATCATGTTTCCAGGTCTACATCCGTGGGCCCCCGGATGTCAACCCTTCCACACTCCCCACTTCCCTTTTTTTTTGGTGCTTCCCCTAGTTCGGTGTCTCCAGAATTCCCTCTGTGTCCCCTCAGATGAACTTCCTTCCTCACTTCCCCAGGTTCCGCATTTTTTCATTTTTGCTATTTTTTTGTTGCCTTCCCTAGGTCAGTGGTTGCCCACTTCTCCAAGGTTAGCGTTTTTTGGCCCCTCCCCAGTGACCTTGTTGGGTGAGTGCTTGGTCTTGTCTAGCTGGCCTACTGTTCGCCGCTGTCTTGGTGGGTGGAATTACAGGAGGGGACACACAGAAAACTGCGTCCTGTAATTCCACCCACCAAGACAGCGGCGAACAGTAGGCCAGCTAGACGAGACCAAGGGCTCACCCAACTCACCCACCAGGAAGAGGTTACTCAGTTAAAATCTCGGACTTCTATTTATGTTTCTTAATGGATCTGTTTAATAAATTTCTTTTCAATTATGTAACAATATAAGTATATGTATAAATACTTTACTGTGTGTAGATATGTGGCTGTATGTAACTATATATATTCCCACCATTACAACTCCATTAAAGAGTTACCAGCTTACTTTCTCTGTAGTTGTTTGTTCTTGGTAAGTCCAGAACACTCAAGTGTTCACAAGTAAACACGAGAGTACACGCACTCATGCATTTATGTACCCAAACAAATTCAACCTACACATAAACTATTATTTATAGACACACACACACACACACACACACACACACACACACACACATATATATATATATATATATATATATATATATATATATATATATATATATATATATATATATATATATATATATATATATATTGCGCTAATATTACAACACACAGAATCCTCTCATCCGACACTAACATACATGTAAACACAAATTTCCACGCACTCTTGAGTATCTCACACTCCACACATATACACTCACCAGCAACATACACAAACATGTGTCAGCATTTTCATACACATATCTGCACTGTCTTACACAGCTGTTAAAAGGAAATTATATTTGCACAAACAATGAAAACGAAATATGGAAATTCCGGAGTATAAAATTTAAGAGAATACAAATGGAAAATGTTGTTATACAGTATTTTAAGTTTATCAGTAATGAGAAATGTGATGATGTAAACAACTGACAAGTGACAAACACCTGTATTAAATAAAACAAAGTAGACACGTGTAAATTATCTTACGAAAGGTAAAGAGTTGCCAGAAAAATAATATCTATCACTTCTTTCACATCTACACTTCTGTGACTTCTTATGTATTATGAGACCTGAGAAAAGAATTTCAGCGACCCGTCGAATAACTTGAAGTAATAACGCCCGTGATGTTTGAATCTGTTAAAATATATACAATATTTCATAAACTTTCCCTTCAGGAAATTGCTCTCAAGGTGGTGAAGGTCAATTATTCTAACTAGTTAGAGCTGTTCTCCTCTGTCTCCAGCTGCCAGTATTGTTTGATCTTTCACATCAGTTCTAGAAGTTTGGTCAATATAAAATAAATGTAATATGTCTCAGTCAGGACTGACGTTCCTGCTGACACTAGCCTGGACGTTACTCTTGACTACAACAACAACATACAAGAACAGTTCAAGCGCAGGAAACAAGTAGTACTAGTGACCAGTGGGTCTGTCACTGATGGCACCAACGTGGAAAGTGCTAGTGACCAGTGCCTCTGACGCCGTTGACATCAACGTGGAGGGTACTAGTGAGTAGTGCTTCTCTCTATGCTGGCATTGACGTTGAAGGTACTAGTTTCTTATGTTTTTATTCGTTTTGGCACCAACGACTTCTGTCCCTGTTGGCACCAACGCTCACTGTACTAGTGACTAGTACTTCTGTCCCTGCTAGCACCAACGTGGAAAGTATTAGTGACCAGCGGTACTAGTGACCTGTTAGTACCAACGTTGACGGTAATTATGACCAGATCTTCTTTTCCTATTGTCACCAACGTTGTTGCTAAAATGTGGAGGGTATTTGTGATCTTACCGTCACCAGCGTGGAGTACACTATTCACCAGTGATACTGTGCCTGCTGGAATTGACCTGGAGGGAGCTAGTGACTAGTGTTTCTGTCTCTGCTGGTGCTAACGTTTACGTTCCTAGTGACCAGGCTTTTGTTACTGATATAATAACGTGGAGGGTACTAGTGACCAGTGCTTCTGTCACTGTTGACATGTTGACGGTACTAGTGACCAGTGCTTCTGTCACTTTCACATGATGGTACTAGTGACCAGTGCTTCCGTCACTGTTGACATGTTGACGGTACTAGTGACCAGTGCTTCTGTCACTTTTGACATGATGGTACTAGTGACCAGTGCTTCTGTCACTGTTGACATGTTGACGGTACTAGTGTCCAGTGCTTCTGTCACTGTTGACATGATAGTACTAGTGACCAGTGCATCTGTCACTGTTGACATATTGAAGGTACGAGTGACCAGTGTTTCTGTCACTGTTGACATGTTGACGGAACTAGTGACCAGTGCTTCTGTCACTGTTGACATCAACAATGAAGGTACTAGTTACCAATGCCTCTAATTTTATTCGTCACTTAGAATGTGGAAAGAATTCTCTTCCTAAGACTAAGTTCTAACAGTAAACAGATAAAACACACCAATAATGCACCAAAAAAATATAGCGAAAAACACATTAATATATAATTTTACCTTTAAGTGAAGTATCCTCATGCGGGTGAGGGTCTCAATGCCTTCCATTTCCTACGAGATCTTCCCTTTTGAGTTTAATACTTTCCAGTAAAATAATAATTATTCCATAAAAAATAGGATAATCTATGTGGATAGTGTTAAATGTCTCACATCATGTAGTAAAATTTAGTTAATATATATAAAATATAATGTTCGTGATTTGAAAGAAAACAGGAAAAACAAGACTCCACCAGGAGTTGAACCCGAGTCTGTTGGTTTAGAGGCAGCTGTGCCGACCACTGCACCACTTTAAGATAAAATACCGATAAGTAGATAAGTGGGACACATGTGCAACACTTGGGTATTTTTAATGCTGAACACATTTCGTCTACACGGTAGGCTTCTTCAGTCAAATACGGAGGTGAATAAGTATGGAGACAACAGGAATATATAATTTTAATGATAATTATGAGGAACTATCAGGGATATACAGAGATACACACAACAAAAGCAGAGATATAAAAATCACGCTGTTATTCACTCTAACAACAGAGATACATACATCACACACTGTTGCACTGTGACAGCAGAGATACCAAAAATCACACTGTTCAACACAATAGCAACAAAGATACAAAAAATCACACTGTTGAACACATTAGCAACAGACATACAAAGATTACACTGTTATTACACGATATCAACAGAAAGGCAGTGATCACATTCTTGTACACAATATCAGCAGAGATACATAAATCACACTGTTGTACACATTAACAACAGACTTATAAAGATCACACTGCTGTACACAGTAATATTCAAAAAGTCAAATAAGAAATTAAATAACTATAATACATAAACAGAAGAATCAAATTTTACATGTGTGGCGTCACCATGGTGGCCAGGCTGGCTGGGAAGTTCTTATCTTTTGGCTGGACCAGGTTTCCGGGCTACCCGGGTGGACGTATTTACAATGCGCAGATTTCTGTGTGTCCTCCTTTTACTACGTTTACCTATATATATTGATATTATAACACTTGTGTTGTAATATCATATATTGGCAGTGCTGCATGCAGTTGCCACATTTGAAAAGTTCTTCTCTGAGGAAATGCTGTGTTTGGGGTTCAAAGCTCTCAGCGTCCCCCTCAAATGTAAGAGTTCATTTTCATTATTCATTTTAGTAATATGAAACTATTTTGCTGAGTTATGAGAACGTTATCACACAGTGTTTAAGAGTGCTGAGAGTGTATATGAGTGTATAGCACATTATCAAGTGCTGAGAGAGTATGTGAGTGAATAACACTACTGTCACACATTGTTTAAGAGTGCTGAGAGAGATCAAGTCAAGATTTGATAAAGATCATAATAGATGGAAACTCTGTCTCATTAAAAGTTAGCTCAGTAAAGCATATTTTTTTTCACCCTTACAACCTCAGCAATTCGTTATCTATTTTTCAGTTATTAATGTTTGTTAATTTAGGTAATACACATAACCATAACTTGAGTATTGTAGTTAAATAACATTGTTTATCATTCGGTGATTCAGCAATCATTTCTCTGTCTCACATGAGAAAACTGAACCACAAGATCAGTTAGAAATAATTGATCTTCAAAAGCTTTAAATGTTCATGGAAGACTGTCGTTTATACATACTTATTTGACAGCACATACATGTGTCAGCAAACATTTAACTTCTTCAATCTCAACAAGTCAAAGATTCGAAAAAAAAGTAATGTTATTTTATACTCCAATCTACCTCTAAGAATTACAAAATTTGATGCCAAAATCTTACAACTAGTTTCAGAAACAGTGCCAGTAATGGCACAGAGAAGCTGCAACCCTGTATTGTAAGTCTTGGTTATTCTCACTACATAAACTTAAGTGCAAAGCAAAATATAACTTAACTTTGAACTATACATTTTCAACCACTGAAAGTCAGTTGTAGATTATCCACAGAACTTTTATAACAAATCATTTAAAAGTTTGAGAACATGATTTTACTGTCAGAGTTGTTCAGTGTTGTGGCCGCAACCCTGAGAACCTTCACCTGTAGCTTGTCTTGTATGTTCACCTGAAGTTCACCTTACACTTCCATCTCCAGTTCACCCTTACACCTTCACCTGAAGTTCACTTTTTATATTCACTTGTACTTCACCTTGCATGTTCACTTGTATTTCACCTTGCATGTTCACTTGTACTTCACCTTGCATGTTCACTTATACTTCACCTTGCATGTTCACTTGTACTTCACCTTGCATGTTCACTACTTCACCTTGTATGTTCACTTGTACTTCACCTTGCATGTTCACTTGTATTTCACCTTGCATGTTCACTTGTACTTCACCTTGCATGTTCACTTATACTTCACCTTGCATGTTCACTACTTCACCTTGCATGTTCACTTGTACTTCACCTTGCATGTTCACTTGCACTTCACCTTACACTTCCATCTCCAGTTCACCCTTACACCTTCACCTGAAGTTCACTTTTTATATTCACTTGTACTTCACCTTGCATGTTCACTTGTATTTCACCTTGCATGTTCACTTGTACTTCACCTTGCATGTTCACTACTTCACCTTGCATGTTCACTTGTATTTCACCTTGCATGTTCACTTGTACTTCACCTTGCATGTTCACTTATACTTCACCTTGCATGTTCACTTATACTTCACCTTGCATGTTCACTTGTACTTCACCTTGCATGTTCACTACTTCACCTTGCATGTTCACTTGTATTTCCCCTGCATGTTCACTTGTACTTCACCTTGCATGTTCACTACTTCACCTTGTATGTTCACTTGTATTTCACCTTGCATGTTCACTTGTACTTCACCTTGCATGTTCACTTGTACTTCACCGTGCATGTTCACTTGTACTTCACCTTGCATGTTCACTTGTACTTCACCTTGCATGTTCACTTGTACTTCACCTTGCATGTTCACTTGTACTTCACCTTGCATGTTCACTTGTATTTCACCTTGCATGTTCACTTGTATTTCACCTTGCATGTTCACTTGTACTTCACCTTGCATGTTCACTTGTACTTCACCTTGCATGTTCACTTGTACTTCACCTTGCATGTTCACTTGTATTTCACCTTGCATGTTCACTTGTACTTCACCTTGCATGTTCACTTGTACTTCACCTTGCATGTTCACTTGTACTTCACCTTGCATGTTCACTTGTACTTCACCTTGCATGTTCACTTGTACTTCACCTTGCATGTTCACTTGTACTTCACCTTGCATGTTCACTTGTACTTCACCTTGCATGTTCACTTGTATTTCACCTTGCATGTTCACTTGTACTTCACCTTGCATGTTCACTTGTACTTCACCTTGAATGTTCACTTGTACTTCACCTTGCATGTTCACTTGTATTTCACCTTGCATGTTCACTTGTACTTCACCTTGCATTTTCACTTGTACTTCACCTTGCATGTTCACTTGTACTTCACCTTGCATGTTCACTTGTACTTCACCTTGCATGTTCACTTGTACTTCACCTTGCATGTTCACTTGTACTTCACCTTGCATGTTCACTTGTACTTCACCTTGCATGTTCACTTGTACTTCACCTTGCATGTTCACTTGTACTTCACCTTGCATGTTCACTTGTACTTCACCTTGCATGTTCACTTGTACTTCACCTTGCATGTTCACTTGTACTTCACCTTGCATGTTCACTTATACTTCACCTTGCATGTTCACTACTTCACCTTCCACCTTCACCTAATGTACTGTGATGTGTTGATGTTAGTGTATACTACACTAGTGTAGTGCACAATGTTGTGTTGTGATGTACTGTGAGGTGTAGATGTTAGTGTATACTACACTAGTATAGTACACTATGTTATGTTGGTCATCTTTATTCTGGAAACGCTTCGCCAGCCAGTGGCTCCTTCAGTCCAATGCAGAGAAAGGTGGAAGATGAGGAGGAGTTTGGGGTAATCAGTCCCTCAGTCTGGAGTCGATATGTTCAGTCCATCAATCTTGATAAAAGTGCAGCATATTCTTGGAGATGGAGCTTATATACTGATGACAGATGAGGTGGAGCAGTGGTAGGTGGAGTTGCCTGGACAAAACCACTAGTGCTGCAAGAAGGTCGTGTCTGTAGAGTAGACAAACTTCGAAGAATTCCCTTCATCAAGATCCCAAGATGTTGGGTCTAACAGGTTCAGGATAAATGCTTTAGAAAACCAAAAAGATGATAAATGTCACGGGGAAGTTGCCATGGATTTTTTTTTTTAATAATAGATCCTAGCTCTATGATAAAAAAGAAATTCAGGAGAAAAAAATCAGGAACATCGTGTAATCAATAGAGATACAATTTTTTTTTTAAATTGCAACAAATATGTTGCCATATTGAAATATTTAGAATGTCAAAATTATTTTGGATATTAACAAATGTCATATGAAGCAATGCCAAGTGAATTTTTCCATGATCTAAAATTATATAAGTCTTTTGTAGTCACAACAAATTTTAGTTATGTGTCAACTATTTTTATAATTTTTTGCATTTTACGCCCATGGTATGCAAAACTGCAGCGGATTATTACCAAAATTTTCACTTGAGTTTGTAGAACGATAGAATATATATCTTAAAAATCATAATGATGGGTTCATAAATAATAAAGTTAAAACAAAAATCTAACATTTGTTGTTGTAACTTTATTATTCAAGGTCTACAAACCCAAGTTAAAATATCGGTAATAATCTCCTCCTGTTTTGGATACCATGGGCCTAAAATACAAAAATTTATAAAACATAGTTGAGTCATAATTGATATTTGTGGTACACATTGACCAACTGCAACTGATGTCATCACCTCATTTATTAAAATGTGATAACTCAATATAGAATTATCGTTCAGAGATGAGTCTATTTTTTCGTAGGCTTAAGTTCAACTCTAGGCAGCGTCGAGATTCATATTTTTGTTAGCTATGACACTCAACACCCATCCTATACTCTCCCAGAGCACTCCAACACCCATCCTATACTCTCCCAGAGCACTCCAACACCCATCCTATACTCTCCCAGAGCACTCCAACACCCATCCTATACTATCCCAGAGCACTCCAACACCCATCCTATACTCTCCCAGAGCACTCCAACACCCATCCTATACTATCCCAGAGCACTCCAACACCCATCCTATACTCTCCCAGAGCACTCCAACACCCATCCTATACTCTCCCAGAGCACTCCAACACCCATCCTATACTCTCCCAGAGCACTCCAACACCCATCCTATACTCTCCCAATGGACTCCAACACCAATCTTATACTCTCCCAAAGCACTCGAATACCCATCCTATAGTCTCTCAAAGCACTCATACACCCATCCTATGCACTCCCGAAGCACTCCAACACCCATCCTAAACACTCCCAAAGCTTTGCAAGAAGCATCCTATACACTCCCAATGTACACTATCACCCATCCTATCTCTCTCCTATAGCACTCCAACACCCATTTTATACTCTTCAAAACGATTCCAACACCCATCCAGTTAACTCCTAGTACACTCCAACACCGATCCTAATTGGTAATAAAGGACCCTAATGGAAATAAGTCACTCTGTCTGACTTTTATGGGTTATCTTAGGTTCTCTACACATATGCCGCTATGTATGATAATCTATGTAACTGTATTTGTGTATACCTGAATAAACTTACTTACTCTCGCAAACCACTCCATCACCCATTCAATATTGTCCTTAAGCTCTCCAACACATCTTATACTCTCTCAGAGCTCTTCAACATCCATCCTGTATTCTCCCAGATCTCTCTTAACAGTCGTTCTATACTCTCCCAGAACACTTGAACAATCATCCTATAGTCTCACAGAACTCTTCAACAATCATTCTTTGTTCTCACAGAACTATTCAACAATCATCCTATACTCTCACAGAACACTTTAACAATCATCCTATACTCTCACAGAACACTTCATCAATCATCCTGTACTCTCACAGAACACTTCAACAATCATCTTATACTCTCACAGAACACTTCAACAATCATCCTATACTCTCACAGAACTCTTCAACAATCATCCTATTCTCTCACAGAACTCTTCAACAATCATCATATACTCTCACAGAACACTTCAACAATCATCCTGTACTCTCACAGAATTCTTCAACAATCATCCTTTGAACAATCATCCTATACTCTCATAGAGCACTTCAACAATCATCCTGTACTCTCACAGAATTCTTCAACAATCATCCTTTGCTCTCCCAGAACACTTGAACAATCATCCTATACTCTCATAGAGCACTTCAACAATCATCCTATACTCTCATAGAACACTTCAACAATCATCCTATACTCTTACAGAACACTTCAACAATCATCATATACTCTCACAGAACACTTCAACAATCATCCTATACTCTCACAGAACACTTCAACAATCATCCTATACTCTCACAGAACACTTCAACAATCATCCTATACTCTCACTGAACTCTTCAACAATCATCCTATTCTCTCACAGAACTCTTCAACACTCATCCTATACTCTCACAGAACACTTCAACAATCATCCTATACTTTCACAGAACTCTTCAACAATCATCATATTCTCTCACAAAACTCTTCAACAATCATCCTATTCTCTCACAGAACACTTCAACAATCATCCTATACTCTCACAGAACACTTCAACAAACATCCTATACTCTCACAGAACACTTCAACAATCATCCTATACTCTCACAGAACACTTCAACAATCATCATATTCTCTCACAGAACTCTTCAACAATCATCCTATACTTTCACAGAACTCTTCAACAATCATCATATTCTCTCACAAAACTCTTCAACAATCATCCTATTCTCTCACAAAACTCTTCAACAATCATCCTATTATCTCACAGAACACTTCAACAATCATCCTATACTCTCATAGAACACTTCAACAAACATCCTATACTCTCACAGAACACTTCAACAATCATCCTATACTCTCACAGAACTCTTCAACAATCATCCTATACTCTCACAGAACACTTCAACAATCATCCTATACTCTCACAGAACTCTTCAACAATCATCCTATACTCTCACAGAACACTTCAACAATCATCCTATACTCTCACAGAACTCTTCAACAATCATCCTATACTCTCACAGAACAAGTTCATAAACTATTCCTATATATTTTTCTAACTGCGTCACTCATTTCAGCCTTAATTCATTCTGTGTTTCCTATTTTTAAACTACTTTTTACCTCATTTCATTCATACATCCTGTATATTTACATCCTTTGTGCTCTCAATTCTTTGTATTGTCCTCGTTTATTCTCACTCCTTTCATATTGACATTCACTTCCATCCTTCATACTCACTGCGTTCATACTAAATTCCATCACACCCACTTCCTTCATACTCAATTCCTTCACATTCGCTCCTTTCACTCCTTGCCTCACTCCTTCATCTCATTATTACTTCTCCCAAGAATGAAATTCCGCGTGTAATTCATAATCTTCATTCGATATTTCCTTAAAATATTCTCATGGCGTACCGAAATATTTACATTGTGCCCTAATTCATTTTGCGATAAATGGTAATCTCCATACAACACAGTTCATCACAGCATAGTGTCGGAGATATTTACAACAGAGGAGCAATGACCAGGTTGTATCAGCGACCTCCAAACTTCTTTTTGCCAGATGATCGCGTCTTCCCAGTAGCTAGTTGTTGTTTTCATCCCCGAAAGTTTTTTTTGTGTAGTGTGTGTGTGTGTGTGTGTGCGCACATTTATGGACCTGTGCAAGTTTTGCAATCACAAACGACGAGTAACAGAATTAAATAACAATAAAACAATTTCCATTGAGGTGGAGATTAGCAATCGGTCATTAACACACAATACATCGTTCAGACATTCGCTTATTCATAATTGATAAAATATATTTTAATATAGATCCTTACTGTGACATAAGGAGGACTAAAAGTTTCATTAAATAACGATATCTTGGTGTCTTGGTCTACGTTCATGGCTATCTTGGAGTGTGCAATTACGGGACACAGATTTCTCTGTATCCTCTCCTGTAATTCCTTCAAACTGAAAGTCTCGACCGTAGTTAGAAAAGACGTAATTACAATGGTGGGGATACTGAGAGAGACGAGGCTCACCATTGTGAAGGACATACACACATACACACACAGTAAAGAGGCTGGACCAGGAGCTGTGAATCGACCCCTGCAATCACAAATAAGTACACACACGTGCATGCACGCACACGCTACAGGAGGGTACATATGCAGGGAAATGTAGATGGTATAGATGGTACACAATGTCCCAAAGTTTTAAAATTTTCAGTGTAGATTATTGATAAGTGATGTGACAAAATTGGAAAAGTCGTTAGAGAAAAGTGGATTCAGCATAATAGCTGTAAACATTTATAATCTGTAAAGTTTTTCTCCGACAAAATGTTGAATAAAGAAATGCATGGAGAGATGCATTTGCCTAGACCAAGGTTTGCCAACCTGGGGTACATGTACTCCCAGGGATGTATTTGTACTTTTCAAGGGTGCCTAAGGTTCTGAGAGTATAACCATGGTGTACACTTCGGTACAGTGTACAGCATGAGTAATGTAGAACATAAGCAATATGTAACACCCTCGTTACAAATCAGCAAATAAAAAGAGCAGCCAACTAGGTAAGCTCTCCTCCCTTTTTCTTTCATGTTAGAATTTGTGAGATTTTTGGCTTCTGAAAGTAAACTCGTGCACATGGGTTGTTGAAGCTGCTAGTCGATCACTGTTGTTATTTCCATCAACATGACCTTGTAAATCCAACAACTTCAGTGTTGTTGGGGGATTAAATTAACATGACGCAGATCAAATCTCAAATTACCTGAACATGATATTCGTTGTGCAGTTGCTGAACTTTCCCCTTGTATTAATGAACTTGTTGCCAAAAAACAGGCTCAACCATCTCATTAGCATTTGTGTTTTATATTACTTTGACAAGTTTGTTGTACTTTTACTCAGTCATGATTAGTGTATATAACAGATATGTATTGGACAAATCAAGATATTTTATAAATTCACTGAGTTCAAGTTATCGATGTTATCAATAGTATAAAATCCGTATAATCTATACACATACAGGTTTCATAATAAAATAATATAAAATCAATATAACTTTATACTTTTTTATCCTTAATTTTATAGGTAAATGGGAACTTGTCAGAATGCCCGAGGTGTACAGAGGAACGAAATGGTTGGGAACCCCTGACCTAGACTATCAGAAAACCTTTGCTAGTGTTACCAGAGATAAAAAGATCACTGGATTATAGGCAGTAATACCAGAGATATAATGTTACGTTTATACATAATAACACTAGATATGCAAATATCAAAGTATTATAATTAGTAAAAATAGAAAGCAAATATTACTATTTTATCTATAGTAATATCTAGGATACAAAGATAACGCTGTTATCCATAGCAATATCAGAGATTTAAATGTTACGTTATAACATATTTACACTGTTAAACACAATAACATTAGAGATAAGGAAGTTACACATGGAAACACACAGATATCACTCTTTTACATGAATGAAAATTCAGAAAAAACTCAAATAAGAACATAAAAAAACTATGATATTTAAATAGACGAATAAAATAAACAATAGGTGGCCTCACCATGGTGGTCTAGGTAGAGGAGTTGGTCTCTTCTGGCTGGACTATGTTTCCAGCCTTCGCAGGCGGAAGTATTTACGGGGCACAGATTTCTGTGTGTCCTCCCCTGTAATTACATCTGCTTGTATATATTGATATTTAAACACTTGTGTTCTAATATCATATGTGGGCTGGGCTCCATGGGGTTGCTGCATTTGTCAAGTTAAGTTCCTCTCTGAGGAAATGCTGTGTTTGGGGTTCACAGCTCTCAACGTCCCCCTCAAATGATCAAGTTTAATTCCATTTTTGTCTTTTTATATGATAATATTTTTCTAAATGACTGTGAGTGTAGAACACATTTTCCTCACATTGTCAAGGAGTGTAAAGACTGACTGATAGAACCGTTGTACCATAAAAAGTTTGTTATGAAAAATGTCTTGTAAACTGTACTCATAACGAGATATTCATATTCATAACGAGATAGCACAATAAATACTAACACCTGATGTGTCACTTTTCTGAATCACTTAAGAACACTTAAATAACTACAAGTCAATTTAGAAATAATTTATCTTCGTAACTCTAACGTGTTTCTATCATAGTTTATTAAAGGCTGTTATTTACATATAGTTCTTTGTCTGCACTTACATGTGTGAGCGAACATTCAGCCTCTGAGATCTCAACAAGAAAACGATTCGAAATTGATTTACTGATTTAGTTGTAGTGGTGGAGTTAGTGGTGATGGTAATGGTAGTAGTAGTAGTAGTAGTGGTGGTAGTAGTGGTGGTAGTAGTACTAGTAGGCGTAGTAGTAGTAGACTATGTAATGCCCGACGTTATTTTTTCAGGGGAACTCTTCCTAATACTTTACTTGAATGACTAAAGATGTCTCAAGTCATTTTCGTCTTTAAATCATCATTTCAGACACTGTTAAACTAAATAAATGCAGCTTCGTCGTCTTTGAAATATTAGAACGAGTTCTCTTTAATACATTTGACTCTACAATCACAAAGCAACCAAGAGTTGCCTCTGCTGCTACAGCTACTACTACTGCCAATACTACTACTACTACTACTACTATTAATACTACTGCTACTACTACTGTTACTACTACTATTACTACTATAACTATTACTTCTACTATTACCACTACTACCACCACTAGCTATAGCATGGTCCTGTAGGGTTACCGCTTATAATTTCTTGCCTCTGTGTTCTTGTGTTTGCAGATTTGACAAAGCAATAATACGTCTAGTTGGTTACTAATGTATCTTTTTTCCTAACATATTCTCGGTATTCTACCAACATTATTACAGATTAATGATGATTTGTCCTCAGTTCTGCGCTTAGAAATTAAAATAAATCCAAACATGAATAAACTAGATTCAGAAACCGTGTCAAATATATAATTTGTTCTTCATATTATAAATATGCCGTTTACTCTGATTGTATAAACTTAGGTACCAAGCAAAATAACTTCAGTTTTATACTCTCCATTTTTAACCTCTTAAAGACTAATATAGATTATGCAATGAATTTATATTACGAAGCAATGTAAACCAAGAGTTCGTGATGGTTCGTGTTGCAACCCACTGCACCGCCAAATGTATTCCGCAGTAAACTTTCACCTGCAGTTCACCTTACACCTTCATCTTTAATTCACCCTTAACCTCCACTAAATTGGTACTGTGTACTATTTTTGTTATGGGACCTTAAACAATAGTTCACCTTAAATACTCAAGTTAGTCACTTCTTTATATATTTACATCTTTTCCTAAATTATTTCATCAAAATATTGTAACCCTCATTCCATTTGTCTTAAGAAAATTGAAATTGAATCTAATCAATAATTTTTTTAATTCTCTTACAATACTTATACAGTACTGTTTAGTGTTAACAACAGTGTGGGAGAGTACAGATATGCTTATGAGAATATGTACACATGTACGTGTATATAAGTGTTCGTAGCATGGTGTTTAGAGTGAAATATGTGTGTGTATGTGAGAAAAAGTACATGAATGCATTCTTGCGGACCTTCCTGTGCCTGGCATATACGATTGACGAATTACAAAAAACGACAACTAAAGGCTAGAAGATAGAGGTGACTATAGTGATTGTTGGAGCTGACCTTAGCATCACAAAGACGTGTGTCCAGGTAGACTCCAGGATACACACACTTGAGAGAAGCATCAACAATGGACACATATGGGTGAACCATGAAGACTGACCACTGACCTACAATTGGCATGGTTGGGTTCTAATAGTTACCTCTGATTCTGACAGTGGTAGCAGATTATTTTCAATATATGCATACTGTAAATTATTTTATTTCACTTATAACTTGACAACGCCTCATCCAGTCGGCTTCAAATTTTCAATAACTGTGTACGATAACAATTATCAAATTCTTCGAACAATTGGCATGTTTACGTGACCTATGACCAAAATTGTTGCAACCATTCCCATCATCTTGGAATGCTCAGATAACTTCCAAAAGTCTAAGTACCCTAGATTTATGACGCTCAAAAAGGTGTCAACAAATACGTCGTCGGCGAAGATGTCTTGGGCAGGTTTGATGATTTTATGTGTAAAATAGTGTCACATTTTTACTCCATATTAAACTACGCTCAATTATTTTCATATCTCTTCTGAACGGCTTCAGTACTGAATTGTCGCTTGCATCTTAGGGCAAAAATAATACCTATGTATTTCGTTTCGCTTACATGCAGGCAAATTTGTTGATGCAGTAAAATAGTAAATACAAATTTGAATCTTAAAAACCCTTACCATAACTGGAGAATGACTCATCTGGTCGACTTCAAACATGTGGTATGGTTTCCTAAACACAATTCTTACGTTACAACGGTTGGTACAAGTTCCAATTTGCCAATACTTTTTAAATAAATTCAATATCTCAGGAATGATTTTTTGATTAACTTCAAAATATTATTGACGTTGTATTATATAAGAAGGATGATAATCGTTGGAATAAGATCAATTACTGTAGATTTTTTTTTATAATTTTGATAAGATTCAAACACTTATCATTAGTGAGCTTTATTAAAACACAGCTTCTCACTCACTATGAGATGTTTAAGTTTAAGTTTTCTAGTTTTATTAAACAAATTGTTTCTCATGTAATAACTAATGAATGCCTCTTCCTTTATAGAACACAGAGACAAGCTTGAGGTATATAACAGAGACCAGTAAGCTTTAAGAAGCTATGTATGGATCCTTCTCCCACTACGTCACGCTCCAGATTATTACATTACCTAACAACTCTATGACTGAAGAAATACTTCGTAACATCCTTGTGACCAGTGTGTTAGTGTGTATGTGTGCGTGCGCTTGCGTGTGACTGCAGGGGTCGATTTACAGCTCCTGTGTGTTTGCGTGTGTCTGGCTTCTGATCTCCAACAACTTATTATTTGCGACCACTGTCACCCTCAGAGTTATCTCTGAGTTACCAGACCCTGCCACGTGGAGGCCAGTAGTTCGTCTTTAAGGTCCACTCCCCCACATTTGATGTTTCCCCAGGTCCATGTGACCAGGAGTTCATCTGTGTCCCCTCAGATATTCTCCATTCCCCACTTCCCCAAAGCCTGCCTCAACAACCCAGGTTCATGTGTCCAGGAATGAATCAGTCCGCCCCCGGATGTCTCCCCTTCCTCACTTCCCTTAGATCTGCCTCAACAACCTGTATTCATGCCTTTGCCAGGTTCAATATCCAGGAATCCATCCGTTCGCTACCGGATGTCTTCCCTTCCACATTTACCTAAGATTATAGAGTTCGGTGACTTACCCAGATCACTGCCTCCAAGAGTCCGATGGATATATATATTTAATTTTCTTTATTAATAAACTGAAGAAAGTTGATTTACGGTATTTCGAATACATCCTTTGTGAAAGATGTAAATATGTGAAAAGTGACATATATGAGGCACTTGTGGATAAGGCAAGAAAGACTCTTTTGAAAGATGAACATTAACCAGTAATAATTTTAAACAAATAGATAAGTCTTTCAGTTTTCACAAGTTCACTTTAATATTTACCACCACAAAAACAACGGGGATAAAAATAAAACGTGTTAAAGTAACGAAGATCATTTTCTTCTAACTGGACTTCGACTTAAATGTCCTTAAGTGATTCAGATAAATGTATGTTAAATATTTGAGTAATGTTAAACAGTGTTAACTACAACACATCAGTTCTCAGTAATATTGTGCTCCTTCGTTATCAGTATTGCTCAAGATACTTTTTTTGATAAAATAAAGTATCCAATATTAATGAATGAAAAAAGTCTATGCAATGTACAATTTATAATGGCGAGGTAAAGGAACACTTTTCAAGAAACACTTTGCATAGTAAACTTTTCATGAGGCAACTTTTCCTTGTTAATCTTTATCAACTCATGACTGAATCTCTGTACTCATTACAATATGTAATAATGTGTTCTACACACATATACTTACACCAGTCTCTTCGGAGGGGTGGGTTCGTATCCCACCGCTGCCATGGATTCCGGGGCCAGAAGCTATGAATCGACCCCTGGAACCATGATTAGGTGAGTACATTACTATTGTTCTCGCAATTTTAGGGTGAATAACAAATTACGGTCTCAGTTGTACTTGTGAATATTGTATGAATTACTGTAGTAATGATCTACAAGTAATAAATAGGTGAAGAGCTGAGGTTAGTTACAGGCAAAGATGTATAATGAACTATAGTGAAATTGTAAGGTGACGTTGAAATGCGTTGTAAATGCGAATGTATAATGTAAGATGAAAAACAAGTGTCAAGACGTAAACAAAAAAACATACGATTGAAAAATTATTCTAAAAATTAGATTTATAGATGATAAAAGGAAGAAATTTGGGTTGGATCAGTGAAGTTTGAGAAACCCAACAGTTCATCTCTCTGTGTAGTCATGTTTACTTCATGGAAAACTACATATTAATGCTCAAGAATAACCCACATGGAAACACAAACTCATAAAATAGTTGATCTGTATAATTCGAACCCCTGCTGGGGTCCTCTTCAGCAGATACACAAGTAAAAGGGGAACATGAATTTATAGGAAGATTTCGCCTCTCAGTGTGCAGGTGAGCATCGAGCCTCAAGCCAGTGCATGGTAAGACAGGTCATGGAGTGAGTGTGATGACAGGTCAAGGAGTGAGTGTGATGACAGGTCAAGGAGTGAGTGTGATGACAGGTCAAGGAGTGAGTGTGATGACAGGTCAAGGAGTGAGTGTGAGGACAGGTCTTCAAGTTAGGCTTTAAAATTTGGGAAGGAAGTTCCATTGTGCTACGTAAATCCTGATCTTGTGCTGGCGTTCTACATTAGGTTGAGTGCTGGTACATACGTCTTGAGAGTGAATTTTCAAATGATATTTGTTTTCCATTTTCCTTGTGAGATGTTGAAACTGAGTGTGGTAGCTATGACAGCAGATTATATGATGTTGCATTTATAGCTACAGTGTGATTTGTTTTTGATGGCGGCAGCGTCCCAATGAAAATTGTGATTTTTGTTGATAACGTGTTGAAAAACAACTAAATTATCCTGTCCGTAACGTATTGCCCTCTGATGTTCCATGATCCTCGTAGATAGCAGTCGGCATTTCTGCACCAAGTATTCTTGGCTGCAATGTTTGCATGGCATCTGGAAGACTCTTGTTTAACTGAATGACTATGTTTCTTGCAAAATAGATTTCCCAGTTTGTTAGGATAAAAAATGAATATATTGGCCACTTTGATAAGACAATTGACTGCACCTTGGTGGTAAGGCACCAGGAGTTTTACTGGATGGAGTTGAGTTTTTCTTAACTGAGGTTTTGTAATAGCTGAGATTTGCTTTCTTGTCTCTTTACTTTATAAACTCGTCAGGATATCTTAATTGGGAGAATTTTATGGTTCAAATACAAGTGTGTTGAATACGGAGCCGCATTGTGATAACTGAGACTAAAAGTGGCACTCATTTGGTAAAGAGGATGAAGAAACAAGAGTAGGAAAATGAAAGCCAGCCCAGGGAGATAAGAGCTTGGCGAAGACAAAGACACCAGTTTAAGGGAAATGACAGCAGATAAAGGGAGGTGATAGCAGTATGAAAATATATCAACAGCTATCGAGATTCTTGTTGTTAATGACCACATAACTGATACTAGAAAGGATTCCAGAGTGTGGCCAGTGTGAGCCGCTGACTGTGTCCAGCATTTTGGATAGTCGTTTTGCTCAAACACTTGCAGGTTTTGCTTTACTGGGAAAGAGTTTACAAACCTGCTCACTAAGCTTATAGTGTGTGTGTGTGTGTGTACTCACCTATTTTGCACTCACCTATTTGTGGTTGCAGGGATCGAGTCATATCTCCTGGCCCCGCCTCTTCACTGATTGCTACTAGGTCCTCTCTCTCCCTCCTCCATGAACTGCATCAAACCTCGTCTTAAAACTATGAATGGTTCCTGCCTCCACTACGTCACTTTCTAGACTATTCCACTTCCTGACAACTCTATGACTGAAGAAATACTTCCTAACATCCCTTTGACTCATGGGAGTCTTCAACTTCCAACTGTGACCCTTTGTTTCTGTGTCCCCTCTCTGGAACATCTTGTCTCTGTCCACCTTATCTATTCCTCGCAGTATTTTATATGTCGTTATCATGTCTTCCCTAACCCTCCTGTCCTCTAGTGTCGCCAGACCGATTTCCCTTAACCTTTCTTCGTAGGACAATCCCCTTAGCTCTGGGACTAGCCTTGTTGCAAACCTTTGCACTTTGTCTAATTTCTTGACGTGCTTGACCAGGTGTGGGTTCCAAACTGGTGCTGCATACTCCAGTATGGGCCTGACGTATATGGTGTACAGAGTCTTGAACGATTCCTTAGTGAGGTATTGTAACGCTATTCTTAGGTTTGCCAGCCACCCGTATGATGCAGCAGTTATCTGATTGATGTGTGCCTCAGGAGATGTGCTCGGTATTATACTCACCTCAAGATCTTTAACCTTGAGTGAGGTTTGCAGTCTTTGGCCACCTAGATCATACTCTGTCTGCGGTCTTCTTTGCTCTTCCCCGATCTTCATAACTTTACATTTGGCAGGCTTAAATTCAAGGAGCCATTTACTGGACCAGGCTTGTAGCCTCTTTAGGTCTCTTTGTAGTCCTGCCTGATCCTCAACTGATTTAATTCTTCTCATTAACTTCACATCATCTGCAAACAGGGACACTTCTGAGTCTATCCCTTCCGTTATGTTATTCACATATTCCAAAAACAGTACAGGTCCTAGGACTGACCCTTGTGGAACCCCACTCGTCACAGGTGCCCACTCTGACACCTCGTCACGTACCATGACTCGTTGTTGCCTCCCTGTCAGATATTCTCTGATCCATTGCAGTGCCTTCCCTGTTATCCCTGCCTGGTCCTCCAGCTTTTGCACTAATCTCTTGTGTGGAACTGTGTCGAACGCCTTCTTACAGTCCAAGAAAATGCAATCTACCCACCTCTCTCTCTCTTGACTTACTGCTGTCACGCTGTCATAGAACTCCAGTAGGTTTGTGACAAAGGATTTCCCATCCCTTAACCCGTGCTGGCTGTCGTTAATGAGCTTGTTCCTTTCTAGGTGCTCCACCACTCTTCTCTTGATTTTTTTTATTAACACATCGGCCGATTCCCACCAAGGCAGGGTGACTCGAAAAATAAAAACTTTCGTCATCATTCACTCCATCACTGTCTTGCCAGAGGGGTGCTTTACACTACAGTTATAAAACTGCAACATTAACACCCCTCCTTCAGAGTGCAGACACTGTACTTCCCATCTCCAGGACTCAAGTCCGGCCCGCCGGTTTCCCTGAATCCCTTCATAAATGTTACCTTGCTCACACTCCAACAGCACGTCAAGTATTAAAAACCATTTGTCTCCATTCACTCCTATCAAATACGCACACGCATGCTTGCTGGAAATCCAAGCCCCTCGCACACAAAACCTCTTTTACCCCCTCCCTCCAACCTTTCCTAGGCCGACCCCTACCCCGCCTTCCCTCCACTACAGATTTATACACTCTCGAGGTCATTCTGTTTCGTTCCATTCTCTCTACATGTCCGAACCACCTCAAGAACCCCTCCTCAGCCCTCTGGATAATAGTTTTGGTAATCCCACACCTCCTCCTAATTTCCAAACTCCGAATTCTCTGCATTATATTCACACCACACATTGACCTCAGACATGCCATCTCCACTGCCTCCAGCCTTCTCCTCATTGCAACATTCATCACCCATGCTTCACACCCATATAAGAGTGTTGGTATAACTATACTCTCATACATTCCCCTCTTAACCTCCATGGACAAAGTTCTTTGTCTTCACAGACTCCGAAGTGCACCACTCACCCTTTTCCCCTCATCAATTCTATGATTCACCTCATCCTTCATAGACCCATCTGCTGACATGTCCACTCCCAAATATCTGAATACATTCACCTCCTCCATACTCTCTCCCTCCAATCTGATATCCAATCTTTCGTCACCTAATCTTTTTGTTATCCTCATCACTTTACTCTTTCCTATATTCAATTTCAATTTTCTTCTTTTACATACCTTACCAAATTCATCCACCAACCTCTGTAACTTCTCTTCAGAATCTCCCAAAAGCACAGTGTCATCAGCAAAAAGCAACTGTGACAACTCCCACTTTGTATTTGATTTTTTGTCTTTTAACCCCACACCTCTTGCCAAGACCCTCGCATTCACTTCTCTTGATATTCTCCATTATTTTGGATACTATACATGTTAGTGAGACTGGTCTGTAGTTTAATGATTCATGTCTGTCTCCTTTTTTAAAAATCGGGACTACATTTGCTGTCTTCCATACCTCAAGTAGTCGCCCTGTTTCGACAGATGTGTTGAAGATTGTTGTTAATGGTACACATAGCGACTCTGCTCCCTCTCTCAGGACCCATGGAGAGATGTTATCGCGGCCCCATCGCCTTTGAGGTATCTAGCTCGCTTATCAGCCTCTTCACTTCTTCCTCGGTTGTATGTATTGTGTCCAACACTTGATGGTGAACCCCGTTTCTCTGTCTTTCTGGAGTCCCATCTGTCTCCACTGTGAACACATCACTGAATCTCATGTTGAGCTCTTCACATACTTTGCGGTCGTTTTTTGAGATCTTCCCTCCTCTCTTCCTCAGCCTGATTACCTGGTCCTTGACTGTTGTTTTCCTCCTGATGTGGCTGTACAACAGCTTTGGGTCAGATTTGGCTTTAGCTGCTATGTCATATTCATATTGCCGTTGGACCTCCCTTCTTACCTGTGCATATTCATTTCTGGCTCTCCGACTTCTCTCCTTATTCTCCTGTGTCCTTTGCCTTCTATATTTTTTCCATTCTCTAGCACACTTGGTGTTGGCCTTCTTACACCTCTGGGTGAACCAAGGGTTCATCATGGCTTTCTCGTTATTTCTGTTACTCTTGGGCACAGACCTCTCCTCAGCTTCCTTGCATATTGTTGTCATATATTCCATAATCTCGTTAACTGACTTTCCTGCCAGTTCTCTGTCCCATTGAACCCCGTGAAGAAAATTCTTCATCCTTGCATTGTCCCCTCTCTTGTAGTTTGGCTTAATTCGTCATGCCCTTCCTGCTTCTCTCTGCACTTGCAACTCTACTATGTATTCGAAGCTCAGAAAAACGTGATCACTGGCCCCGAGGGGTCTTTCATATGTGATGGCCTCAATATCTGCACTACTTAAGGTGAATACTAGGTCCAGTCTTACTGGGTAATCCTCTCCTCTCCTCTCTGGTAGTCTTCCTTTCGTGTTGGTACATGAGGTTTTCCAGTACCACCTCCATCATTTTAGCTCTCCACGTTTCTGGGCCCCCTTGTGGCTCCAGGTTCTCCCAGTCGATTTCCTTGTGGTTGAAGTCACCCATAACCAGTACCTTTGCCTTGCTTGCATGAGCCCTTCTGGCCATTTCCGCCAGTGTGTCCACTATTGCTCTATTACTCTGTTCATACTCTTGCCTTGGCCTCCTGCTGTTCTGTGGTGGGTTATACATCTCTGTAATTACCACCTTGGGACCTCCATACTGAAGTGTTCCTATTATGTAATCTCTTGCTTCTCCTCTGTCTCCTCTCTCCAGCTCATCAAAATCCCATTGTTTTTTGATGAGCAGTGCCACTCCTCCCCCCCCTCTGTTCCCTCTGTCTTCAGGATCTGATATCCCGTTGAAAAGATAGCATTGGTTATCATGTGTGTGTGTACTCACCAATTTGTACTTACCTATTTGTGGATGCAGGGGTCGAGACTCAGCTCTTGGCCCTACCTCTTCACTGACCGCTACTAGGTTCTCTCTCTCCCTGCTCCATGAGCTTTGTAATACCTCGTCTTAAAGCTATGTATGGTTCCTGCCTCCCTCACTTTCCAGACTATTCCACTTCCTGACAACTCTGTGACTGAAGAAATACTTCCTAACATCCCTTTGACTCATCTGAGTCTCCAACTTCCAATTGTGACCCCTTGTTTCTGTGTCCAATATCTAGAACATCATGTCTCTGTCCATCTTATCCATTCCTCGTAGTATATTGTATGTCGTTATCATGTCTCACCTAACTCTCCTGTTCTCCAGTGTCGTCAGGCCTATTTCCCTTAACCTTTCTTCGTTGGACATTCTCCTTAGCTCTGGAACTAGCCTTGTTGCAAAACTTTGCACTTTCTCTAATTTCTTGACGTGCTTGACCAGGTGTGGGTTCCAAACTGGTGCTGCATACTCCAGTATGGGCCTGACGTACACAGTGTACAGTGTCTTGAACGATTCCTTACTGAGGTATCGGAACGTTATTCACAAGTTTGCCAATCGCCCGTATGCTGCAGCAGTTATCTGGTTGATGTGTGTTTCCGGAGATGTGCTCGGTATTATACTCACCCCAAGATCTTTTTTCTTGAGTGAGGTTTGCAGTCTTTGGCCACCTAGCCTATACTCTGTCTGCTGTCTTCTTTGAATTTCCCCGATCTTCATGACTTTGCATTTCGCGGGGTTAAATTCGAGTAGCCAGTTGCTGGACCACGTGTCCAGCCTGTCCAGGTGTCTTTGTAATCCTGCCTGGTCCTCATCTGATTTAATTCTTCTCATTAACTTCACATCATCTGCAAACAGGGACACTTCTGAGTCTATTCCTTCCGTCATGTCTTTCACATATACCAAAAACAGCACTGCTCCTAGGACTGACCGCTGTGGAACCCCGCTCGTCACAGGCAACCTTTGTGATACCTCATCTCGTACCATGACTCGTTGTTGCCTCCCTGTCAGGTATTCTCTGATCCATTGCAGTGCCCTTCCTGTTATATGGGCCTGATCCTCTAGCTTCTGCACTAATCTCTTGTGAGGAACTGCTGTGTCGAAGGCCTTCTTGCAGTCCAAGAAAATGCAGTCAACTCACCCCTCTCTCTCGTGTCTTACTTCTGTTAACATGTCTTAAAACTCCAGAATGTTTGTGACACAGGATTTGCCTTCCATGAATCCGTGCTTGTTGTCATTTATACTCTTGTTCCGTTCCAGGTGCTCCACCACTCTCCTCCTGATAATCATCTGTGTGTGTGTGTATGTGTGTGTGTGTGTGTGTGTGTGTGTGTGTGTGTATTTGTCTGATTGTATGAAAGCCTTTGCAATTATGTTTTGCAAATTTATTTGTAAATTAAGGAATAGAGTAGATCCATACCCTTTGTATTTTCAGGTAAATTGTATTACGTAGTGGCACCTGAAAATATTACGTTAAATTTATAAAATAATTGTGTCATCCTAAATCACTTAAATCTATTGTACTTCATCCATTGATTGTAAATGAGTTACATAATCCTTCTTCATTATACTTTTTTCATTACAATCAGTAAAACTGGTACACATATAACCAGCGGAATATTAAAAGGTTGCGATTAACCGGAAATCAAGTACGACGAGTCCCGAGCTGCTCCTCATATCATGATTCCTGAGAAATCATAAAAATATCGTGCTTAATCAACCTCGACGTATTCCCTCTTCAATAATGCTCCAAGAAATTCTTTCGAAATATTTTTTTTCATCTCACTGGCTCCCTGTATTTCGAATATTACCCTCATTTACACTAGGACATATTGTGTTCACACTGAACAAAAGAAAATAATTATGGATAAAGTGTTCCCTGAAACGTTAATGAAATTCATTCCTCACTATTGTACAGGAATTTACATATATATTTTACACTTAGGAATGTACTTTTTTCTTGTTTGGTCTCATAGATTACGGTTAAATTTGCCTGCCTGCTATCTCCAAAACATTTTGTGGTAATACATTCTTTTGTTGTCCTTCTAAACCAATCACAATGGCAGGCGGATCCGTTTCAATGTAATCTAGCAAATCCTCCGCATATTCAAAGGTCCAGTCTCAGAAAGAGACATAGGAAGCATTTGTTTACTGACATCAGAATCTTGCTACCTACGTTAGGCATTCAAGAATATAAAAGATCTGATACAAGAGAACACACACACAGGAGGAGAGGTTAAGGGAAATCGACCTGACGACACTGGAGGACAGGGGAGATAGGGAGATATGATAACGACATATAAAATACTGAGAGGAATTGACAAAGTGGACAGAGACAGGATGTTCCAGAGATGGGACACAGCAACAAGGGGTCACAATTGGAAGTTGAAGACTCAGATGAATCACAGGGAAGTTATGAAGTATTTCTTCAGTCACAGAGTTGTTAGGAAGAAGAATAGTCTGGGAAGTGATGTAGTGGAGGCAGTGAAGAGGTGGGGCCTGGAGCTGTGACTCGACTCCTGCAAGCACAACTAGGTGAGTACACAAACTCACACAAACACAGACAAACAGACAGACACACACACACACACACACACACACACACACACACACATACACACACACATACACACACACACACACACACACACACACACACAATACATTGACAAAATACATTGACAAGAATACAATAGGGAGTAAAACAACATATGTAACTACTCAGAGCTACATCTCAAATACTTCGTCCAGCTCCAGAATGAACTTTATTTAAAGAAAAAATACATTGACAAAATACATTGACAAGAATACAATAGGGAATAAAACAACATAGATAACTACTCAGAGCTACATCTCAAATACTTCTTCCAGCTCCCCGGCAGTGGGCCGCGTGCCCAGAATGCTGCAGGCATTTCCCCTCTGGATCGAAACACTGAGTCTCTGAAAGAGGCTGTTGTACTGCCTATTGTACAGCCCCATCAAGAGGAGAACAAAAGTCAAGGACCAGGTAATCAGGCTGAGGAAGGAAGGAGGGGAGGTCACAAGAAATGACCGCGAAGTGTGTGAGGAGCTAAACATGAGATTCAAAGAAGTGTTCACAGAGGAGGTAGAAGGGCCTCCAGAAAGGCGGAGAGATGGGGTACACCATCGGGTGTTGGACACAATACATACAACTGAGGAGGAAGTGAAGAGGCTGCTAAGCGAGCTAGATACCTCAAAGGCAATGGGGCCGGATAACATTTCTCCATGGGTCCTGAGAGAGGGAGCAAAGGCGCTATGTGTACCACTAACAACAATCTTCAACACATCCATCGAATCAGGGCGACTGCCTGAGGTATGGAAGACGGCAAATGTAGTCCCAATTTTTAAAAAAGGAGACAGACACGAAGCACTAAACTACAGACCAGTTTCACTAACATGTATAGTATGCAAGGTCATGGAGGAGATTATCAGGAGAAAAGTGGTGGAGCACCTAGAAAGGAACGAGCTTATCAACGAAAGCCAGCATGGTTTCAGGGATGGGAAATCTTGTGTCACAAACCTACTGGAGTTCTATGACAAGGTGACGGCAGTAAGACAAGAGAGAGAGAGGGGTGGGTAGATTGCATTTTCTTGGACTGTAAGAAGGCGTTTGACACAGTTCCACACAAGAGATTAGTGCAAAAGCACCAGGCAGGAATAACAGGGAAGGTTCTGCAATGGATCAGGGAATACCTGTCAGGAAGACAACAGCGAGTCATGGTACGTAGCGAAGTGTCATAGTGGGTACCTGTAACGAGCGGGGTGCCACAGGGATCAGTCCTATGACCGGTGCTGTTTCTGGTATTTGTGAACGACATGACGGAAGGAATAGACTCAGAAGTGTCCCTGTTTGCAGATGATGTGAAGTTTATGAGAAGAATTCAATCGGACAAGGACCAGGCAGAACTACAGAGGGATCTGGACAGGCTGCAAGCCTGGTACAGCGATTGGCTCTTGGAGTTCAACCCCACCAAGTGCAAAGTCATGAAGAGTGGGGAAGGGCACAGAAGACCGCAGACGGAGTACAGTCTAGGTGGCCAGAGACTACAAAACTCACTCAAGGAAAAAGATCATGGGGTGAGAATAACACCAGGCCCATCTCCTGAGTCGCACATCAACCAAGTCACTGCTGCAGCATACGGGCGCCTAGCAAACCTAAGAACAGCATTCCGACATCTTAATAAAGAATCGTTCAGGACCCTGTACACTGTGTACGTTAGGCTCATACTGAAGTATGCAGCACCAGTTTGGAACCCACATTTATCCAAGCACGTAAAGAAACTAGAGAAAGTGCAAAGGTTTGCAACAAGACTAGTCCCGGAGCTAAGGGGTATGTCCTACGAGGAGAGGTTAAGGGAAATCGACCTGACGACACTGGAGGACAGGAGAGATAGGGGGGACATGATAACGACATATAAGATACTGAGAGGAATTGACAAGGTTGATAGAGACAGAATGTTCCAAAGATGGGACACAGCAACAAGGGGACACAGTTGGAAGTTGAAGACTCAGATGAATCACAGGGATGTTAGGAAGTATTTCTTCAGTCACAGAGTAGTCGGGAAGTGGAATAGCTTGGGAAGCGATGTAGTGGAGGCAGGTTCCATACACAGCTTTAAGAAGAGGTATGATAAAGTTCATGGCGCAGGGAGAGTGACCCAGTAGCGGCCAGTGAAGAGGCGGGGCCAGGAGCTATGTCTCGACCCCTGCAACCACAACTAGGTGAGTACAACTAGGTGAGTACACACACTAGCTCATTGAATTTAACCCCGCCAAATGCAAAGTCATGAAGATCGGGGAAAGGCAAAGAAGATTGCAGACAGAGTATAGGCTAGGTGGCCAAAGACTGCAAACCTCGCTCAAGGAGAAAGATCATGGGGCGAGTATAACACCGAGCACGTCTCAGGAAGCTCACATCAACCAAATAACTGCTGCAGCATATGGGTGCCTGGCAAACCTGAGAATAGCATCCCGATACCTTAATAAGGAATCGTTCAAGACACTGTACACCGTGTACGTCAGGCAAATACTAAAGTATGCAGCAACAGTTTGGAACCCACACTTGGTCAAGCATGTCAATAAATTAGAGAAAGTACAAAGGCTTGCGACAAGGTTATTTCCATAGTTAAGGCAAATCGGCCTGACGACACTGGAGGACAGGAGGGTTAGGGGAGACATGATAACGACATACAAAATACTGCGTTGAATAGACAAGGTGGATAAAGACAGGATGTTCCAGAGAAGGGACACAGAATCAAGGGGTCACAATTGGAAGTTGAAGCCTCAGATGAGTCAAAGGGATGTTAGGAAGTATTTCTTCAGCAATAGAGTAGTCAGGAAGTGGAGTAGTCTAGCAAGTGATGTAGTGGAGGCAGGAACCATACATAGCTTTAAGACGAGGTATGATAAAGCTTATGGAACAGGGAGAGAGAGGACCCAGTAGCGATCAGTGAAGAGGCGGGGCCAGGAGCTGAGTCTCTACCCCTGCATCCACAATTACGCGAGTACATACACACACACACACACATGCACGCATGTACACGCGCAAGCACAAAGCTCAAAAGAGAGATATGATTAGTCTCTTGAAGCCAGGAGAAAAAGAGGACCTAGTAGTGACAAGCGAAGACGCGGGGCCAGAAAATGTGACTCGACCTGTACCCACATATAGGTGAGTACATATAGTTGAGTGCACACCTTCCTCACAGTTGTCTCTCACACTTATCCCCGGACCCTAAGTTCTCCTTCGTTCCCCTTCACCCATCTACATCCAGGACCCTGACCCCTCCCAGGGCGAAAATGAAACCACCTTTACTTCAACCCACACCGATGTCTCTCACCTCGGTGACACACGTTCAAGGACCAGGTAAACAGGAACAAATAAACTGGAACTTAGTAAAGGACAGTAAGATCAAAGTGTTGTACAGATGGGGTAACAAATAAGTGTAATTAATAGAACTAATGAATAGGATAAACATCTCTAGTTATAATATCACAGCGAGAGAGAGAGAGAAAGATCATGAAGATAATAAATTTGAGTTTTCAGGCTGGATGTCATATTTTGAGGAAAGGCCGATGGAAAATAGGAGGAAGAGTAGCACTATTTATCAGAAACCATTTAAGTTTTAAAATGAGAAAAATAGACAGAGGATAAGCAGATGACTACTTAGTAGGCAGACTGAAGACCAGTGGTCCCAAGGTGGTGATAGCAGTGATGTATAACCCTGCATTAAACAGCAAGACACCAAAACAATAATATAATGGTACTACTGTAGTCTCATATATTCCGATTTTTGTTTCCATAGATAATTTTCTTTGTCTCCATAGATGCCTCTTTACCCTCATCAACTTTTTGGCTCATCTCTTCTTTCCTAGACCCATCTGCCGATAAGTCCATTCAGCTACCTGAGACTGTTATGATGGCTTCCCTCGACTATGAGCAGCTGTATCTCCAGCTGAAGGCAAAGTTAATGGAAGCAAGAAGAGAAATTCAACGACTATATGTTATGTGCAAGGATTATCCCCGGAACAACATCGACGATGATCGGACCAACGAATGGATGCTAGCTGGAACTGAAGGGACGAAGCTGAAGTTGAAGAAGGTCCAGGAGACTGCTCTAAAAAACAGCAACTTCTTTGTCTTGTTAGCAGACGAATATGAATCGACCATCCAAGACCTTCCACCGAAGACAGTTCCAACAAGGAACTCTGTTAACGACCCAACGAAGTCAGCCAGTGAAGACATCCCAGCGAATAAAGGAGGGAACCCAGTGATATGTGCCATTTTGCCGACGAGAGGAGTTGGAAATGAATGGTTGTCCAGGGCATTTGGTGTCAATTCCTGCCTGGACAAAAACTGTAAGGGAAACGCAGCAAGATTCATAGACAGTTGGGACCTCTTCTATGGCAGAAATGACATGTATGCCATGGATGGGATTCACTTATCTAGGTCTGGGGTGGGAGCACTAGCCAATACAGTGGAGGGAGCTGTTAGAGCTATAGACTAGACATAGTGGTATGGGTTTTTGTGGGAAAGCAATGAAGTCTCAATGTAGTAATATTGTGAGTTTTAGGGAAGCCAGTTATAGGCAGAATAAGTTAGAGTTATTGGTGAATATTGGAAAGACAGTGACTCTAAGTGATAAAGAAAGTAATAGGGATTGTGGAAGAACAGAAATGAGCAGGAAGGAAAAAGAGAAGGAAGTGTTTCTAAATTTATATTATACAAACAGTCGTAGTGCTAGAAATAAGATGGATGAGTTGAGATTAGTTGCTAGTGCGGGTAACATTGACGTATTTGCCATAACGGAGACGTGGTTTAATATGAAAATTCGAGACATGCCTGCTGAATATCACATTCAAGGTTTTAAATTGTTCCTCGTAGATAGAAACATCG
The DNA here is from genome assembly GCA_009830355.1 of Cherax destructor. Classification (NCBI taxonomy): domain Eukaryota; kingdom Metazoa; phylum Arthropoda; class Malacostraca; order Decapoda; family Parastacidae; genus Cherax; species Cherax destructor. The sequence goes on along the minus strand of WNWK01003130.1, from coordinate 60,918 downwards.
GAAATAGGGGTGGGGTGGCATTGTATGTCCCAAATCGCTTGCATTTGCCCATATTTGATGCTTCCCAGGATTTTACCTTCAATAACCCTACTAGGTAGACTGCTCCACACATCGATTATTTTATTTCCAAACCAGTACTTTCTTATATCCTTCCTAAATCTAAATTGATTCAATTTGAATATTTTTTCATTTTCCACTTATCAGGCACTATGCCATTTTGTAGTGATATGTTGAAAAGACTCGCTAATGGTTTGCTAAGTTCCTTCTTACATTCGTTTATAACCGTAGAGAACAGTTCACCAGGGCCCGGGGATTTGTTTGGCTTTAATCTATCTATCTGTCAGAAAACGATGTCACTAGTGACTGATCGTGCACAACTTATTTTCGCCTTGACCTATTTCATTTTTTATTTCTGGAATTTCACTAGTTTCTTACTGTGTATAAACTGAGAGGAAATACGTGTTGAACATTGTACACAGTTTACAGATGGTAAGCTGAACTGAGCAACTTTTACATGGGCCTATCTTGTTCCTAATCTCACTCCAATATACCCGAAATAAAGCTTTAAGGTTTTTGTTCCATTCCCTTGCAACTTTAACTTCTTAATCTCTTTTGGATTTTATTATTTTTTTCTGTTTAATTGAATATTTTGATTTCTTAAGTGCCCCTCTCCTCTTTTGAGTCGTCTGTAAATGCCTTTCCTTTGACCTATGAGATATTTTAATCTTTTGTTTATCCATTTAGGATCATTCTTGTTTAATCCATTTTCCTTATTTGGAACCTAAATTGCCTGGGCAGCTTGAACTATGATTTAAGAAAAGATATATTGGCTACCATCACCACCAACCTGTCGCACAGGATAATAACCTGTCAGAATACACCAGTTGACCCCAATCAGATAATCCCTCGGCCCCATAAAATTGGCTTAGCGAAAATCAATGATCATGGCTTGGTTGACGTTATTAAGGTAATTACATGATACATAGAACCTGGATGACTTGTGATAGCTTTCTCCAAGCTCAGCATCGACTTCAATATTACTAATTAGTGATTCCTTGTTAACAAGAACCAAGTCAAGAAGGTTATTTTTTCTTGTTTGTTCTGTCACAAACTGTTATTAAAAACTTCAGAATTGTATCAATAAACTCGTCCTGTGAAATTGCGCTATTCAATTTAGCTAAATTTAAAATCTTCTATTAACACAACATTTTAGTATGAAGATACCTTAGTAATTTCTTCTCATAGAAGTTTACTGAGTTCCTATCAAGGTCTGGAGGCCAGTAAATCGCTCACAAGATTAGCGTTTCAAGTCCCACGAGAAATTGTAGCAGTGTCCGTCACTTTCATTTTTATATCGTGTCCAATACAAGAATTAAAATGATCTCTTCTTACTAACCCTCTCTGTGTGGAATAATTTATTACCTACTCTGAGGCATTCATAAATAATTTACCTCTCTTTCACGTTGAACCAGGTCTCTGTTATAGCAGTAATATTTATGGTTCCTGCACATGCAATTAATCTTAGCACTTAAGGAATTTAGTCACTCCCTTCCCATTGTTGTCTCTGTTTGTTGACCAATTCCATTGCCTTTATTAGTAACTAACTGGCAACTTTTGCCACTTTCATTGTTATCACTGCAACCTATTTGTTCACACACACACACACACACACACACACACACACACACACACACACACACACACACACACACACACACACACACATCTATCGAAACAGGGCAACTACCTGAGGTTTGGAAGACAGCAAATGTAGTTCCAATTTTTAAAAAAGGAGACAGGAACGTAGCACTAAACTACAGACCAGTGTCACTGACATGTATAGTATGCAAGGTCATGGAGAAGATAGTCAGGAGAAGAGTGGTTGAGAACCTAGAAAGGAATGAGCTTATCAACGACGGCCAACACGGTTTCAGGGACGGGAAATCCTGTGTCACAAACCTACTGGAGTTCTACGACAGGGTGACAGCAATAAGACAAGAGAGAGAGGGGTGGGTAGATTGCATATTCTTGGATTGTAAGAAGGCGTTTGACACAGTTCCACACAAGAGATTAGTGCAGAAGCTGGAGGACCAGGCAGGGGTAACAGGGGAGGCACTACATTGGATCAGGGAATACCTGTCAGGAAGACAGCAGCGAGTCATGGTACGTGGCGAGGTGTCTGAGTGGGCGCCGGTGACGAGCGGGGTTCCACAGGGGTCAGTCCTGGGACCAGTGCTGTTTCTGGTATTTGTGAACGACATGACGGAAGGAATAGACTCCGAAGTGTCCCTGTTTGCAGATGATGTGAAGTTGATGAGAAGAATTCAATCGGACGAGGACCAGGCAGAACTACAAAGGGATCTGGACAGGCTGCAAGCCTGGTCCAGCAACTGGCTCCTGGAGTTCAACCCCACCAAGTGCAAAGTCATGAAGATTGGTGAAGGGCAAAGAAGACCGCAGACGGAGTACAGCCTAGGGGGTCAGAGACTGCAAACCTCAATCAAGGAAAAAGATCTTGGGGTGAGTATAACACCAGGGACATCTCCTGAGGCGCACATCAACCAAATAACTGCTGCAGCATATGGGCGCCTAGCAAACCTAAGAACAGCATTCCGACATCTTAATAAAGAATCGTTCAGGACCCTGTACACTGTGTACGTTAGGCCCATACTGGAGTATGCAGCACCAGTTTGGAACCCACACCTAGCCAAGCATGTGAAGAAGCTCGAGAAAGTGCAAAGGTTTGCAACAAGACTAGTCCCGGAGCTAAGGGGTATGTCCTACGAGGGGAGGTTAAGGGAAATCGACCTGACGTCACTGGAGGACAGGAGAGATAGGGGGGACATGATAACAACATATAAGATACTGAGAGGAATTGACAAAGTGGACAGAGACAGAATGTTCCAGAGATGGGACACAACAACAAGGGGACACATTTGGAAGTTGAAGACTCAGATGAATCACAGAGATGTTAGGAAGTATTTCTTCAGTCACAGAGTTGTCGGGAAGTGGAAAAGTTTAGGAAGCGATGTAGTGGAGGCAGGCTCTATACATAGCTTTAAGCAGAGGTATGATAAAGCTCATGGCGCAGGGAGAGTGACCCAGTAGCGTCCAGTGAAGAGGCGGGGCCAGGAGCTTTGACTCGACCCCTGCAACCACAACTAGGTGAGTACACACACACACACACACACACACATTCCTCTATCCTCTGTTAGATAACTCAGCAACAGCTCCTATAAATTTGGCTAACGCTACCGCCCTTGCCCAAGAAAGATATATCCCATCCCTTACATATATAATATGTTTTCATAGAAATTGACCCATTTGTCAATGAATGCGATTGCAAGTTCTTTGCAGTACCTCTCTAACCAGTAATATACCCCACTTGCCTTAGACATCCATTCATTACCCACTCTTCTAGGCAAAATGCTACATATGATTGGGGCATCTCCGTCACACCTGTCCTGTATTTACCTAGCATCTCCTATGTCCTGCAAATCCTAATATCGTTTCCATCAGCACTGCCAACTGGGCTTGTTTTCATTACCTGACATGAAATTATCCAACCTGTTGATTGTGTCACCAATTCCAGCTCCAGTTCATCACTCCCTCTGTCTCACTTACCTGGGAGTCACCAACCACAAGGATATTCCTACACTTATTACCAGAAGAGATAATGGTACCTTGATCCTAACTGAGCCACTGAAGTACATTCGCTCCGGAGAACATAACAACGATTTCCTACTTTCAAAGCTGCTCTCTTAATCCTCACTTTGATGTTTCTTCTTCTTACATCCTCGAACCTGCTCCTCACTGATTGTAATCTGTTTACCTTTAGTTCCTTATTTTCTTGCTTGCAAAGTACGAACTCCTCTAAAACAATGAAGCCAGCCATGGTGCTCTAATAACACTCCACACCAATCCCCTAAGGCCCCTCAGAACAGTTAGCCACTTCTCGTGACCACTAACCTCAGAACAGTTAGATACTTCTCGTAACCACTAACCTCAGTTAGGAATAAAGAAAAAAGCTCTTAAATGGGCAAATTGTAGCATACACGTAGATATTAAACTAGAAATTAGGAAGGTAGACTCAGAACATGGCAAAATACTGTTTCTGAAATACGTAACATATGGGACTGAATCGTGTGTGTCTATATTTGCTGATGATTTGAATGTAATGACAAACATTTAAACAGTTGAAGAAGAAATTATTCTATAGTGTGAGCTAGATTAAAAGTTTTTGTGGTCTCATCATCACCAGATATGCAAATATATCTGATAAAATCGGCAACTTATGTGTGTCTGTCAAATCCTAGATTAACATTCAGGAACCCAAATTATCAATTAGTTCACTATACATGCCAAATATGATGCTCATCGTGAAATACATTGACCAGCGTGAAATCTCTAAGTTGAAAAACACACGCTGAAGCCAGAGAAGGTTCAGACATTTGAAGTAAAATATATCCTGATCATACATATCTAGAAAAACTTATTCTTATGACCCTGGAGATGAATTAAAGTTAGGTCAGAGAGTACGTTTTAAAACTCAGGGTGGTAGGAAATCGAAATCTGCTTGAGGAGACGTTGCTGGAAGCTTCCTTTATTCACAAAGTTAAAACTTCTTATAATAAAACCCAGGAGGCGAGTTCTCAAACGTTCTTTAAAGCCATCGTATGAGGAAGGATCAGGATCTATGTCTTGAATCCCACCAGCAGAACCCACTGACAGCTCCCTCCCTACAAAAATGCAAGAATAAAATATTTACTTGAACAATACTGTTAAAGTAGGAGATAAAAAATTCTTTGAATATGATTTTTTAAGCGAAAAAAAATAAATATTATAAATATATTTTTGTAAATCTGTATTTATTTGTATGCCATGAAAAGAAACCTGAAATTCATTGAAATATTCATTCGCAGCAGAAAAAAAAGTGTTTGCCATAAGAAATTGTTACATACCTATCTCAAAAACAAAGATATCTAATATGAAAAAATTCTAAATAGTGAATTAATATTATTAATAATATATTTATTAGAGAGAGCAAAGCCAGTAAATTCGCGCACTGCCTGAATAATGGAAGGTAATCAGGTCCTAATTCGACGAAGCGGAGAATAGTTCCGTTTGCTCTTCACAGCATATCAACAGCATCAAGATTTCCCCTTCTCTTGAAGGTCACCTGGGGAAAAGAAATGTAATATTCAGTAGAAAAGGAAATGGACCGTCGTAAGTCATAGAGCTTCCAGGGATCAGAGCTCTTGAGCTGAGCACATTGTTAATATTTTATTGTTGAGTCTTACGGCAAAAGGACAAGACCCCTTACCTGAGGGTATTATGTTCCTACACACACACACACAACACACACACACACACACACACACACACACACACACACACACACACACACACACACACACACACACACATACACACACATACACACACACACACACACACACACACACACACACACACACACAGCATGAGTAGGATGGGAAAAGCCAAACTACAGAAGGGACGAGTACACAAGCATGAGGAACTTCTTGCAAAAGGTTCAGTGAGAAAGACAATTGGTAGGAAAATCATTAACCGAAATGACAGACTATGTGACAACAAAATGCAAGTAGGCAGAGGAGAAGTTTGTTTCCAAAGGCAACAGAAATAATGGGAAGATCAGAACCAGCAACTGGTTCATCCAAAGGTGTAGAGAGATATAAACTAAGTGTGCTAGCGAATGAAAAAGTACAGAAGACAAAGGACCCTGGAAAATGAAGAGATTAGTCGAAGAGCCAGAAACGAATATGCACAGATAGGAAGGGAGGCCCAGCGACAGTACGAAAACGACATAGCATCGAAAGTCAAGTCAGACCCGAAGCTGTTGTATAGCCACATCAGGAGCAAAATAACAGTTAAAGAAGTATTTGCAGTAGAGACAGAAAGGACTCCAGGAAGTCAGAATAGGGGGCTTACACCATCAAGGGATATATCAATAAGTGCTGGATGAAATACACACAACCGAAGAGGTGAAGAAGCTACTAATTGAACTTGATATCTCAAAAGCGGTGGGACCGGACATCTCTCCGTGGGTCCTTAGAGAAGGAGCAGGAGCTGTGTGTGCCACAAACAACAATTTGCAACACATCTATTGAAACTGGGCAACTATCTGAGGTATGGAGCACCTAGAAAGGAATAAGCTTTAAACGACAACCATCACGGTTACAGGGAAGGAAATCCTGTGTCACAAACATACTGGAGTTTTATGACAAGGAAACAGAAGTACGACACGAGAAAGAGAGGTGGGTAGATAGTATTTTCTTGGACTGCAAGAAGGCCTTCGACACAGTTCCTCACACGAAATTAGTTCAAAAGCTAGATGATCAGACATGCATGACAGGAAAGGCACTGCAATGGATCAGAGAATACTTGACAGGGAGGCAACAATGAGTCATGGTACGTGACGAGGTGTCAGAGTGGGCACCTGTGACGAGGGGTCACAGGGGTCAGTCCTAGGACCAGTGTTGTTTTTGGTATATGTAAATGACATGATGGAAGGGACAGACTCAGAAGTGTCCCTGTTTGCAAATTAATGAGGATAATTAAATTGGATGAGGATCAGATAGGACTACAAAGAGACCAGGACAGGCTGGAAGCATGGTCCAGTAAATGGCTCTTTGAATCTAACACCGTCAAATGTAAAGTCATGAAAACATCACCTAACCTACCATAAATTTTTTTAGCTAAATTCTCTTATGCTTAAATTAATTTATTATAACTTAAAATCAGTGATACATATTTTTTATGTTAAAATTGATTTCCTCTCATTTATGGCAAAAAAAATATTTGGGTAATTCTGCAGACGAATATATATATATATATATATATATATATATATATATATATATATATATATATATATATATATATATATATATATATAGGGAAGTGGAGAAAGAATCTTTCCTCCGTAAGCCATGCTCGTTGTAAAAGTCAACTAAAATGCCGGGAACAATGGGCTAGTAACCCCTTTTCCTGTATAGATTTACTAAAACGAAAAAGAAGAAAACCGTCAAAGTGGGATGTTTGAATGTGCGTGGATGTTGTACGAATGATAAGAAAGAGGTAATTGTAGATGTTATGAATGAAAAGAAGCTGGATGTCCTGGCCTTAAGTGAGACAAAGATGAAGGGGGTAGGAGAGTTTCAGTGGGGAGAAATAAATGGGATTAGGTCAGGAGTTTCAATAAGTTGAATAATCAGTTATGGCAGGTAAAGAGGGATTATAAATGTATAAATTCAAGGATTATGTGGAGTAAAATAAAAGTTGGATGTGAAAAGTTGGTTATAGTAAGTGTGTATGCACCTGGAGAAGAGAGAAGTGTAGAGGAGAGAGAGAGATTTCGGGAAATTTTTGAGTGAGTGCGTAGGGAGTTTTGAACCAAGTGAGAGAGTAATTGTGGTTGGGGATCTAAATGCTAAAGTGGGTAAAAATGTTGTGGAGGGAGTAGTAGGTAAATTTGGGGTGCCAGGGGTAAATGTAAATGGGGAACCGTTAATTGAGCTATGTGTAGAAAGAGGTTTGGTAATAAGTAATACATATTTTATGAAAAAGAGGATAAATAAGTATACAAGGTATGATATAGCACGTAAGGAAAGTAGTTTGTTAGATTATGTATTGGTGGATAAAAGGTTGATGGGTAGGCTTCAGGATGTACATGTTTATAGAGGGGCAACGGATATATCAGATCATTATTTAGTTGTAGCTACAGTTAGAGTAAAAGGTATATGGGACAAAAAGAAAATGGCAACAGCAAGTAAGAGAGAGGTAAAAGTGTATAAACTAAGGGAGGAGGAAGTTATGGTGAGATATAAGCAACTATTGGCAGAAAGGTGGGCTAGTGTAAGTATGAGTAGTTGGGGGGGGGTGGATTGAAGAGAGTTGGGATAGTTTTAAAAATGCAGTATTAGAATGTGGGACAGCAGTTTGTGGCTATAGGAGGGTGGGTGCAGGAGGAAAGAGGAATGAGTGGTGGTATGAAGAAGTAAAGGGTGTGATAAAAGAGAAAAGGGTAGCTTATGAGATGTTTTTACAAAACAGAAATGTTGTAAGAAGAGAAGAGTATATGAAAAGTAAAGGAAAGGTGAAGAGAGTGGTGAGAGAGTGCAAAAGGAGAGCAGATGAAAGAGTGGGAGAGGCACTGTCAAGAAATTTTGCAGAAAACAAGAAATTTTTTTGGAGTGAGATAAACAAGGAAAGAAAACCTAGAGAACGAATGGATTTGTCAGTTAAAAAAAGAGTAGGGGAGTTAGTAGATAGGGAGCTGGAGGTATTGGGTAGATGGCGGGAATATTTTGAGGAACTTTTAAATGTCGATGAAAAAAAGGGAGGCGGTAATTTCATGTACTGGCCAGGGAGGTACAACATCGTTTAGGAGTGAAAAAGAGCAGGATGTGAGTGTGGGGGAGGTGTGTGAGGCATTACGTAGAATGAAAGGGGGTAAAGCAGCTGGAACTGACGGGATCATGACAGAAATGTTAAAAGCAGGGGGGGGATATAGTGTTGGAGTGGTTGGTATTTTTGTTTAATAAATGTATGAAAGAGGGAAAGGTACCTAGGGATTGGCAGAGATCATGTATAGTTCCTTTATATAAAGAGAAGGGGGATAAGAGAGAGTGTAAGAATTATAGGGGAATAAGTTTACTGAGTATACCAGGTAAAGTGTATGGCAGGGTTATTATTGAAAGAATTAGAGGTAAGACAGAGAGTAGGATTGCAGATGAGCAAGGAGGCTTTAGAGTGGGTAGGGGATGTGTAGATCAAGTGTTTACAGCGAAGCATATATGTGAACAGTATTTAGATAAAGGTAGAGAAGTTTTCATTGCATTTATGGATTTAGAAAAGGAATATGATAGAGTGGATAGGGGGGCAATGTGGCAAATGTTGCAAGTGTATGGAATAGGTAGCAAGTTACTGAAGGCTTTAAAGAGTTTTTATGAGGATAGTGAGGCTCAGGCTTGGGTGTGTAGGAGAGAGGGAGATTACTTCCCGGTAAAAGTAGGTCTTAGACAGGGATGTGTAATGTCACCATTGTTGTTTAATATATTTATAGATGGGGTTGTAAAATAAGTAAATGCTAGGGTGTTGGGGAGAGGGGTGGGATTAAATTATGGGGAATTAAATGCAAAATGGGAGTTGACACAGTTACTTTTTGCTGATGATACTGTGCTTATGGGATATTCTAAAGAAAAGTTGCAAAGGTTAGTGGACGAGTTTGGGAGGGTGTGTAAAGGTAAATAGTTGAAAGTGAACATAGATAAGAGTAAGGTGATGAGGGGATCAAACGATTTAAATAAAGAAAAATTGGATATCACATTGGAGAGAGGGATTATGGAAGGAGTAAATGTTTTCAGATATTTGGGAGTTGACGTGTCAGCGGATGGGTTTATGAAGGATGAGGTTAACCATTGAATTGATGAAGGAAATAAGGTGAGTGGTGCGTTGAGGTATCTGTGGAGACAAAAAACGCTTCCATGGAGGCAAAGAAGGGAATGTACGAAAGTATAGTGGTACCAACACTCTTATATGGGTGTGAAGCATGGGTTGCAAATGCTGCAGTGAGGAGGAGGCTGGATGCAGTGGAGATGTCGTGTCTAAGGGCAATGTGTGGTGTAAATATTATGCAGAAAATTCGGAATGTGGAAATTAGGAGAAGGTGTGGAGTTACTAAAAGTATTTGTCAGAGGGCTGAAGAGGGGTTGTTGAGGTGGTTTGGTCATTTAGAGAGAATGGATCAAAGTAGAATGACTTGGAGAGCGTATAAATCTGTAGGGGAAGGAAGGCGGGGTAGAGGTCGTCCTAGAAAAGGTTGGATGGAGGTGGTCAAGGAGGTTTTGTGGGCGAGGGGCTTGGATTTCCAGCAAGCATGTGTGAGTGAGATAGGAGTGAATGGAGATGAATGGTCTTTGGGACCTGACGAGCTGTTGGAGTGTGAGCAAGGTAACATTTTGTGAAGGGATTCAGGGAAACCAGTTAAATGATTTAGTTAGACTTGAGTCCTGGAAATGGGAAGTACAATGCCTGCACTTTAAAGGAGGGGTCTGGGATAGTGACAGCTGGGAGGGACTATTCTCAGCTGTCGTATCTGAGCGTCTCTGCAAAGACAGTGATTATGTATGAGTGTGGTGAAAGTGTTGAATGATGATGAAAGTATTTTCTTTTTGGGGATTCTCTTTCTTTTTGGGTCACCCTGCCTCGGTGGGAGACGGCCGACTTGTTTAAATATATATATATATATATATATATATATATATATATATATATATATATATATATATATATATATATATATATATATATATATAATACACATACATAAATATACATCAATAACAATACTGTGACTAGCCGGGGGATCGAACCCGTGTGGTTTTAGCCCGCCTCATTATGAGCGAAAAATACTGTTTGTGGAGGCTAGTACACTAAACGGGGAGTAGAATGAAATTAGCTCTGAGGCACCCACACCATCGTATGTCCTCGGATCACGGTACAACACTTAGCTCTGCTGGGTGCGTGATTCTTGAAAGACTGTATGGTCCCCTGGGTTAGAGCGTCGTGGAATTTTCGCTCGTCATGAGCAGCGGATTTGCACCCATGTAGTTTTGGCCCTGCCTCATGGTGAGTGAAAATCACATGACGCCTTAAAATCCTACAAGAACCAAGCACCCAGCCAAGCTAGGTGTGTTACTCTTGGTTCGAGGACATACGATGGTGTGGGAGCTTTAAACAAATTTCCTTCTTATCCCCGTTTGGTGTACTAGCCTCCACAAGCAGTATATATATTATTGTGACCACGAACGAGTGGTACTGAATCATTAACAGAACTATAGTTTAGTGCCTCTTTTCTGTCTCCTTTTTTAAAGATGGGGACTACGTTGGCCTTCTTCCATACCTCAGGTAGCTGCCCAGTTTCAAGGGATGTGTTGAATATTATGGTAAGTGGCACACTCAGTAACTCAGCTCCTTCCCGAAGAACCCACGGGGAGATATTGTCCGGACCCATCGCCGTTGAGGTATCGAGGTCATTGAGTAACTGCTTCACCTCCTCCTCAGTTGTGTATATGCCCTCCAGCACTTGATACATTCCTTGTTGGTGATGCACCCCGTCCTGTCTACCCAGCTGCCTTCCTTCCTACACTGTGAATACTTCCTTAAACCTCAAGTTGAGCTCCTCACATACCTCTTGATCGTTACTTGTGAGTTCCCCATCTTCTCTCCTCAGCCTTATCACCTGGTCCTTGACTGTGTGTGTGTGTGAAGTGTTTACATGTGTGAGTGGAAGAACTTAAGGACGTGTTACACAAACACTTCCTCTTTGACCATTATGGGTATAGCACTTTTACTTGTATATAATAATAATAAAAATAATAATAATAATATTATTATTATTATTATTATTATTATTATAATTAGGGGTGTGCCAAAAGTATCGGTAAAGGCGGCTTTTAAGTTATCCGTATCGGTATCGATGAAAAACCTGCCAGTTCCAACCGATACTTTTAGAATATTAATATTACACGTGCTCTTAAAAAAAAAATATATACATTCGACCTCACGGTTGTGAGGTTTTCCACATACACACACACACACACACACACATACACACACACACACACACACACGCCGCGATGGCATGGTGGCTAGCGCTTTTGCCTCACGCATGGAGGGCCCAGGTTCAATTCCCGGCGGGGCCGAAACATTTCGAAGTGTTTCCTTACACACACACACACACACATATATTCAACAGGCCTAGTGTCTAATCGACATGTGCCTAGGACAAAATGGTAACTAACACATAGAGTATTCAGGAAGTGGAATAGTCTAGCGAACGATATAGTGGAGGCAGGAACCATACATAGTTTTAAAACAAGGTATGATAAAGCTCATGGAGCAGGGAGAGCAGAGACCCAGTAGCAGACAGCGAAGAGGCGGGGCCAGGAGCTGAGTCTCGACCCCTGCAACCACAATTAGGTGAGTACACACACTCAGTCACATTCACAAACAACTAGCTCTTAATTAAAAGTGAGTTGCACTCTCTAGATATGATTATTAATGTTCTTAATAGCAAATTGGATGAGGAATGGGAAATACAATTCAATTCGCTTCAGAAGGATACAGAAGGGTTGTGCAGTAAGGCATAGGGGAAGGTTATGAAGAAGGTAAAATGCACTATTCTTTGGTTGTATGTTTTGTTTGCATTCGTGTCATTCCGATTTCGTGAGGCACTATTGTGGATGAATAAAAGGACTAAAATTTGATGAGTAAGTGAAAGAGCGAAGAGAAGCCATAGGAAAAAAAATAAAAGAGGGAGCAGATGGAGTAGCAAAGAAAGGAGGAGGAGCAGAAAGATCTGGAATAGTTGAAGAAGAAAAATTACTAGTGGAGACGCGAGGCACAGGAGGTGTTAAAGGAAATATCAAGGGAAACGGTGAAGACAGCCAAGGTAGTCTGGAAGGAAAGGCAATGGTTGGAAGAAAGAGAGGAAGAGCTGATGATCTATGGACTCCACGAGACTGAGAGGAGAGTCAAGCAGCTGGAGATGGAAGGTGGAATAACGGTCTGTTACCTGGATGTACTCCGCAACAAACGTTCACTCAAATAAATATAACCAGGAAAAGGATTCTGAGAAAATGCAAGAAATAAAGACAGGCAATATTACCATATATATATATATATATATATATATATATATACAGTAAACTGTTGAAATAGGAGTATCCTAAATAATGTCACACTCGAGCTAACGGCACATTGAAACCAGCGCCATTTACACAGCGCCCTGTTGTGCGGTGGCAGAACTCGGCAACACATGTAAATATTTGTTTACATCCGCCATTTTGAATGTGAACTCTGTACTGATAACATGCTATAGTATACACTGCCATTTTATCTTTGCTATATATGTCATTAATCAGAACAGTTTAATAACCCATAGAAATGTCTCCTAAACTTGAGAGTGAAGTGAAGAAAAAACGAACATTAAAATTTAGAGACAAACTTGATATAATAAAGAAACTATTACCGTGTGTAAGTAAAAGTGAGATAATGACAGAATATAACATTGGATCATCAACACTATGATATTAAACAGTTTAAACGAAAACTTTCTAAACGGAAAAATCGAAAAAACGGCACCATTAATCCCCAAGGGTGCCGTTATTCAGAAAGTTTATAGTGGATCTAAACAGAACGGAGATGTAAAGGAAATAGCTGAGGGAGTATTCCAAAATAAAATAAGAAGAAAGGAATGCAGGAGGGAACACTTAGCCCAAAGGAACTCCTCTAGGACCATCCACTGTTTTTTTCCTAGCTGACCTTTCTCAAGACCCACCCCTCTTTCCCAACACTAACACAAAAAAAGCTGTAATACGTTGTTTTGCTGCAAGGAAATTCAGGTAGCAAATGAGAAAGAAACATAGAAAGTGGAGTGTAACATTGAAAGTGGAGTGTAGCATTGAAAGTGGAGTGCAACACATAAAGTGGAGTGTAGCATAGAAAGTGGAGTGTGACATTGAAAGTGGAGTGTAGCATTGAAAGTGGAGTGTAGCATAGAAACTGGAGCGATGCATGGAAAGTGGAGCATAGTTTAGAAAGTGGAGCGTAGCTTAGAAAGTGGAGCGTAGTTTAGAAAGTGGAACGTGGCATAGAAAGTGGAGCGTAGCATAGAAAGTGGAGTGTAGAATAGAAATTGGAGTGTAGGATAGGAAGTGGAGTGTAACATAGGAAGTTGAGTGTACCATAGAAAGTTGAGTGTACCATAGAAAGTTTAGTGTACCTTAGAAAGTGGAGTGCAGCATAGAAGCTGGTGTAGCACAGAAAGAAAAGAAAATAACTAAATAACAAAAAAGGCACAATACCGTGACTGGAACAATACAAAAATTGAAGAGAGGAGCTTACGACGACGTTTCGGTCCGACTTGGACCATTTACAAAGTTACACTAACAAAAAGGAGAGAAGGAAGGAGTACATATAGGCCAGCAGACATAGACGGGAACAAGAGAGGTAGAAAGAAAGGAGGAAGAGAGGTAGTAGTAGAGGTATTAGTATTAGTAGTGGAGTCAGTCAAATACTAAAAAAGAGGAGCACTGCAAGGGAGCAAGGGGCCCACAGAGGGTAGGAGCAAGAACACAGAGGGGTGGGGGAAATAATAAAGAAAAAATACCCAAGGCAGAAGAAAGAAAACCCAAAGGAGAAAGAGGGAGAAGGGGAAAAAAGAATCAAGTTAAGTCACGGGTGTTCTGAAGTTTGGATCATCTTACAATGTAATGGGAAAGGTAGGCATCTACAGAGACAAAGCCACGACTAAGATTCATACAAGGAAAGTTGTGTATAAGGGAGGATTCAACCAGACGGCGAATGTGAAAGTTAGTAGCAGGGTAGACAGTTTTAGCAGATGACCAGTCAATAGAATGACTGTGATCTCTGACATGACAGAAAAGAACATTGTTGGTGTCGGCAACCCTAACACTGCTTTTGTGCTCCATCAGTCTGTCAGAAAGAGATCGGCCAGTTTCTCCAAAGTACTGAAGAGGACGTAGACACCAAGAGCATCTATACAGGGAGAAGAGGTATGAACTAGATTAGTGCGAAGAGTGTTAGTCCGGCGAAAAGTAAGTTTGATGTCTAAGGATCGGAGAGAGTTGTTGAGATTAGAAAGACCGGAAATGTAGGGAAGGCAGAGGACAGGAGAGCTCCCAGGAGTAGAGAGTTTGTCTCTGTAGATGCCTTCCCGTGAAACAGGAGCCTCTTATTAGTACATCAACAATATCTTCTTTTATTTTAACATGTGTATACCCTGTGTCACTATGAACTTTGTAACTGACTATTGACCAGGAGAAGGTTTTATACAATTAACTTTTTTCACTGTCTTCCAACTTATTGGGCGTTTCTTCCCAAGGTAGAAACACCCAAAGAAGAGAACGTATTGACCAACACTCATCCAGTAGTGCATGATTTTTTCCAGAAGCAAAATGAAGAACTGTAATGGGTGTACATGGCAAGTTTGCTCTCTGTAATAACAATCATATCAAACTTGTCCGTTTGTAACAAATAGCTTAATATGTCATGTCAGCAGCAAAAGTACCATCTCATGTTAGAGGTCACTCCAATGTCAGCTTTTAACTTTTAATAACATTTTTTTCTGCCATGCTTTTTTCTTTACTGTGATAAAAACTTTCACATTTCGCGAAGCTCATTCAAGTTTTATATAACATCCATTAGTCTATGTTGGGTAGTAATTAATTCCTGAAAATTCTCATTAAAACGAGTAATTAAAAACCTCTTACCTCAAGTAGGAGTCCTTGAATAGCGGGACAACGCACTCAAGTCAGGTCCCAACTGAAGGTCCTATTATTTTTTTCCAATATATATCTTTTCTTCATTTTGTTGCGTGCATATTTATTAACCACCTAGCTAGACAATTTTGTGTTCACTAAGGCACAGTGACACAAGTAGACAGTTTTGTGTTCACTAAGGCACAGTGACACAGGTAGACAATTTTGTGTTCACTAAGGCACAGTGCCACAGGTAGACAGTTTTGTGTTCACTAAGGCTCAATGACACAGGTAGACAATTTTGTGTTCACTAAGGCACAGTGACACACGTAGACAGTTTTGTGTTCACTAAGGCTCAATGACACAGGTAGACAATTTTGTGTTCACTAAGGCACAGTGACACAAGTAGACAGTTTTGTGTTCACTAAAGTTAAATGACACAGTTTTACGTTCACTAAGGCTCAATGACACAAGTAGACAGTTTTGAGTTCACTAAGGCTCAGTGACACAAGTAGACAGTTTTGTGTTTACTAAGGCTCAGTGACACAAGTAGACAGTTTTGTGTTTACTAAGGCTCAGTGACACAAGCAGACAGTTTGAGTTTACTAGGCTCAGTGACACAAGTGACAGTTTGTGTTTACTAAGGCTCAGTGACACAAGCAGACAGTTTTGTGTTTACTAAGGCTCAGTGACACAAGTAGACAGTTTTGTGTTTACTAAGGCTCAGTGACACAAGTAGACAGTTTTGTGTTTACTAAGGCTCAGTGACACAAGTAGACAGTTTTGTGTTTACTAAGGCTCAGTGACACAAGTAGACAGTTTTGAGTTTACTAAGGCTCAGTGACACAAGTAGACAGTTTTGTGTTTACTAAGGCTCAGTGACACAAGTAGACAGTTTTGAGTTCCATAAGGTTCCATGACAAAAATAAGCGTCTAATATATTTCTTTACTATATATATATATATATATATATATATATATATATATATATATATATATATATATATATATATATATATATATATATAGGTGTGTGTGTATGGTGCTGAATAGGTAAAACTTGCTATTTTGGTTTAAATATCAACGCTTTTATTTTCGCAAAAATCATTCTATCTTAACGAAAAAAATATATTTGCATTTGTTTATTATTAAATTATTGTAAACTTATATAAACCATATTTAGTTGGATTAGGCTAAATTAAATTGCGCTTGTTATTATAAGGTTAGGTAAGTTTTCTAAGTTTTTTTGGTACACAATTATTATTTTTTTTACATTAATATAAATGAGAAAAATAAATCTTTAAACGTTACACTACACTACACTATACTACACTATACTACACTACACTATACTACACTACATTTAAGATGAAATTTTAGAAAGGTCTTAATATTAAATGAGTTCTTGCTAATTGACCAGTTTTACCTGTTCAGAACGATATATATATATTTTTGAGAATGTTTGTAATTTGGTTTCTTTGTAACTCTTTATAACCCTTGAATGCCAGTGTAATTAAACTTTGATACAGGTTTCCTTGTGTCCATGAGCAAACTTTAAGCTATAAGACATTCCATAATTTTAAATGTGGGGGGCGGGGGGGTAGTGCTAACTGAAGGTGGAATTTATTGGCTGCTCAGTGTTTAACAACAGAATAAAAAGGCGCAATACTTTGGCTGGAAAAGTAAACAAATAACCCGATGGTAGGAGACTGAAACTAATGACGACGTTTCGGTCCGACTTAGACCATTAACTAGTCACACCAGTTAATGGTCCAAGTCGGATCGAAATGTCGTCAATAATTTCAGTCTCCTACGTGCACGTTATCTGGGAATTAATTAACACATTATTTCAGAGATATTTTCACACTTATTTTAAAAACAAAAATTGCTGGAGATTTTATTTTTGGTTTGACTATGTTGAATGGCACTTCAAATTATTTAAAGCTCTTTATAAAGTGATTTAAAATTTGTATGTGACGTTGACGTTTAAAAAAAAAAAAATAGTGGGCGGTGCCACTTGGGTAAATATTTTTGGTTGCATCATATTATCTCTTAAAACCAAAATTAGAGATACATATAGTGTCACTCTAAGATAGGTAATGAGGTATAAATCCCCTACAGCTGCCACCTAACAAGGCAGGTGCGCTTGCATAAGTCCCTTACACCAAGCTCCTGACAAGATGGGTATGTGGGCAAGTTTTTCCCACACTTACCCCCTGATAATGTGCATGCGGGGTCATGTGGTTCCCCTCATCTGCCCTGTGAAAGGCAGGTGCCTCCTGACGATCTATATGCAGGGTCATGAGGGTCACTATCTCCTCCACAACCACCTCATAACGATGCAGGTGCGCGATAGAAATTTTTAAAATCCATTGGAAGAACTGCTGAAAAAATTAACTGTTTTAGTTTTATAGCTTATTCTACAATAACCGAAATGCACCCGGACAATGCTGGGTTATTGTGCTAGTTAACAACATTCAAGAAAAATTAGAAAACTCATGCCATGGTTAACCAAGAAGGAATAATTTTGAACTCGTCTGGTAAAACAGAGGAAGCTTTGTCATGGTTCTCTACTGAGCCACATTCTGTGTTAGAAGATACCATTGTCATTCCTCTTTTGCACCGCAGCGTCAACATTTGTGGCTCCCTTACCTTACCTACCTACCTGGAGGGCATTCCGGGGATCAACGTCCCCTCGGCCCGGTTTATGACCAGGCCTCCTGGTGGATCAGGGCCTGATCAACGAGGCTGTTACTGCTGGCTGCATGTAGTCCAACGTACGAACCAAAGCCTGACTGATCTGGCACTGACTTTAGGTATCTGCCCAGCTCCCTCTTGAAGACAACCAGGGGTCTACTGGTAATGCCCCTTATGGCTGGTGGGAGGCTGTTGAACAGTCTTGGGCCCCGGACACTTATTGTGTTTTCTCTTAGTGTACCAGTGGCGCCCCTACTTTTCACTGGGGGTACGTTGCAGCGCCTGCCAAGTCTTTTGCTTTCGTATGGAGTGATTTCTGTGTGAATATTAGGGACCAGTCCCTCCAGAATCTTCCACGTGTAGATTATGATATATCTCTCTCGCCTGCTCTCCAGTGAATATAAGTCTAGCGCTTCCAGGCGTTCCCAGTAGTTAAGGTGTTTGATGGAACTTATACGTGCAGTAAAGGTTCTCTGTACATTCTCTAGATCTGCAATTTCACCTGCCTTGAATGTAAATATTAACGTACAGCAGTATTCTAGCCTAGAGAGAACAAGTGATTTAAAAAAGACCATCATTGATTAGCATCTCTTGTCTTGAATGTTCTCATTATCCATCCTATCAGTTTCCTAGCAGATGTGATAGTGGCATTGTTGTGGTCCTTGAAGGTGAGGTCTTCGGACATTACCACACCCAGGTCCTTCACATTACTTTTCCGCTCTATTGTGTGATTAGAGTTTGTAGTATACTCAGTCCTCCAGTTTTCCATAACGGAGTAGTTGGAATTTGTCTTCATTGAACATCATACTGTTCTCTGTTGCCCATTGGATAACTTGGTTTATATCGTTTTGGAGATTTGCCGTGTCCTCAATGGATGACACTCTCATGTAGATCCTAGGATCGTCTACAAAGGATGATACAGTGCTTTGGTGTACATCTCTGTCTATGTCTGATATGAGAATGAGGAACAGAATAGGGGCGAGTACTGTGCCTTGTGGGACAGAGCTCTTCACTATGGCAGCATCCGATTTAACTCTGTTTACCACTACTATTTGTGTTCGATTGGTTAGAAAGTTGAAGATCCATCTGCCTACTTTGCCAGTTATCCCTTTAGCACGCATTGTGTGTGCTATTACACCATGATAGCACTTGTCAAAGGCTTTTACAAAATCTGTGTATAATACATCTGCATTCTGTTTGTTTTCCAGTGCATCTAAGACCATATCATAGTGGTCTAGCAGTTGCGAGAGGCAGGAGCGACCTGCTCTGAAACCATGTTGCCCTGGGTTGTGCAATTTTTGGTAGTCCAGGTGGTTTGCTATCCTGCTTCTTAAAACTCTTTCAAAGATTTTTATGATATGGGACGTTAATGCTATTGGTCTATAGTTCTAAGCTACTGCTTTGTTGCTACCTTTATGGAGTGGAGCTATATCCGTTGTTTTTTGTGACTGTGGAATCTCCCCTGTGTCTAAGCTCCTTCTCCATAGCACACTTAGGGCCCATGAGAGGGGTTTCTTGCAGTTCTTAATGAACACAGAGTTCCACGAGTCTGGGCCTGGAGCTGAGTGCATGGGCATGTCGTCGATGGCTTTCTCAAAGTCTAGAGGACTTAGGGTTATGTCAGAAATTTGGCATACGTTGGCAGGGTTTTGAGGCTCATTCATGAAAAAAAATGTTTGGATTGTCTATCTTTAGACTGATTAGTGGTTCGATGAACACAGAGTCATATTGAGATTTCAGTATCTCACTCATTTCTTTGTTGTCGTCTGTGTAAGATCCGCCTTGTCTGAGTAGGGGCCCTATAGTAGAAGTGGTTTTTGCCTTGTTTTTGGCATATAAAAAGAAATATATCGAATTTCTTTCAATTTCACTAATCGCTTTTAGCTCCTCTTGACTCTCCTGGATCCTGTATGAGTCCTTTAACTTTAGCTCAATATTTTCCACTTCCCTGGTTAGCGCTTCCTTCCGTGTATCAGATAGTCCGGCATTCTTCGTCTTCTCCTGTAGAGGGAGCGTCTCTCTCTCTCCAGTTTACTTCTTCTCTTCTTTTTTCTTAGAGGAATATGCCTTGAACATACTTCAGCTACCAGGAGATTGATCTTTTCTCATTCACTGGTTAGGGTCCATGTAATTCAAGATATCTTCCCAACATGTTTCATTTAGGACATAGTTTACCAGATCCCAGTTGATGTTCTTGTTGTTGAAGTTGAATTTGGTAAAGGTACCCTCATAGCCATATGCGTTTTGCTGATCAGGACTCCTGTGTATGTACGTCTGGACTTGGATTAGATTGTGAACATAATTTTTTTTATATATATTATATTTCTTACCAGGTCCTCATTATTTGTGAAGATAAGGTCTAGTGTGTTCTCTAGTCTCGTTGGCTCCACTATCTGCTGACTTAGGGTGTGTTTGTTTCAGAAATTCAGCAACTCATGTGTGTGTGACTTTTCATCTGAGCTGCCTCCAGGGATTATTTCTGCTACAACAATATGTGCTATATTCTTCCATTTTGTATGTCTAAGATTGAAGTCACCAAGCAGCAAGATGTTTGGGGATGGGGCTGGAAGGTTTTCCAGACATGAGTCAATTTTTGATAGTTGTTCTTTGAACTGTTGGGAAGTTGCATCTGGTGGCTTATATACAAGTACAATGACTAGGTTTTGGTTCTCGATTTTTATTGTCAGAACTTCAACTACATCATTTGTGGTGTTCAGTATGTCGCTCATTTGCACAGATATACTGAACACCACAAATGATGTAGTTGAAATTCTGACAATAAAAAATCGAGAACCAAAACCTAGTCATTGTACTTGTATATAAGCCACCAGATGCTAATCGTTGAACCTCTCATTTGATAAAAGTCCGAGTACAGTGATTATTTTTTCTGTTAAAGATAATACTAAAACCAGTAAATATTTATATAATAACCATGTCGTCATTTTCGTAATGCTAATTTTATTCAGTTAAGTTCTTTTGCTCATCAAAAAGCAATTTATGTAGAACACATGTGTGTTTTTTAGGAGAATTTATGGGTAAATATAACTAAATAAGCTTTCTTATTTTTCATGAATCTAACATGTTGTAAATTAAATAAATGATCTGATCTTCTTTGACTGCGTCTTAGTTAATATGTTCATTGTTGACTTTGGTAATTGGTTTAGAAAATTAGTAATACCAAGCAAATTTTAAGTGTATAATCACCTCACATTACCTGTAATGTCTTATATTACCTGTAATACCTCACATTAACTGTAATGTGAGGTATTACAGGTAATGTGAGGTATTACAGGTAATGCATCACATTATCTCTAATGTTTAAAATTACTTTTAATGTTTCATTTTGCTTGAATTAGTAAATACCTCATATTTTTGTTTATCTGTCTCTTGCTTCTATATACGAGCTCATCTGTTTATATGTTACTTGATTTGTGACAGTAGTCTTGTTCTCAAGTGACTATGTTGTAATCTAGGTACTGATCTAGCTTTTGCTCCTATGTTGTACTCAGAGAGAGAGAGAGAGAGAGAGAGAGAGAGAGAGAGAGAGAGAGAGAGAGAGATAGAGACAGACAGACATAGATATACAGAGACAAAGAATGAAAGAATATTTTTTTTAACTACCACTTGATTCTTTGTAAATGTCAATATGGCTTCACTAATCGCCGCTCTGCTACTGATCTGTTAATCCTCTCCAGTATGTGGCATCAGCCGCTGGATGAATCCAAGATCAGTTGTGTAGAAGCACATGGCATTGTTGGTGTTTACGATTCTTAGCAAAAGTGCAAGCACTTGGAGTCTCTGGCTCTGCAATGCACCTCCTTAGTAATTACCTTCAAGGTAGATTATTAATAGTAGGTCTCAATGGAAGAAAGTCAACAAGACATACAATCGGTGAGTGTGTTCCATAGTGAAATGTGCTTGGTGCATTGTTATGGAATGTTTACTTCGGTGATCTTCACATCATCCCATAATCCCATGCCTATGCAGATGACTGTATTCTGAAGTTTATTTATCCAAGAGAGGAAATGCCAGGTGTTCTCAGGTACACCAATTACCAGTTTACAGCTATATCAGCCAGGAAAAGAAACGATGGCTAGTTACCTTTGCTTCTGAGAAAACACAAATGATTAGGGTTTCTTAGCACTCTCATGTTGAGCCTGGAGCCATGGACAGAATGAACGGAAAAGGCAAGCAAGAAGTTAACAGCACTAACGTGTATTTCGTTCCTGCTCCACAGTAGAGGATACGAAATTGTACGAGACACCTTTATTCTCTACTGTCTTGGATTGCTTGTCCCCCGTCTCATCTATGACTTCTGGACATAATAGAGAAACGAGCAAGACGAATTATCTCTCGCCTGGACTCGGCCTGGATAGATCTGTCATTTCGACAGAGCCTTCAGCATAATGAGATGTGGGCGGTGTTCTGTGTAGAAGGTCAATATTGTCGAAGTACCAATCTTGGCTCCACTTCCCGGAGAGAGAGAAGACAGCTTCTTAAGAACATCACTTCTTCCGAGATCATTTATTCCTGGTTGGACTTTAGTCTGGAACATGTTCGCACAGCATAACAGCACCGATGAAATCAGATTAGTTGACCAAATGAAATAGCTGCACAACAGCTGGATCCAATTTCATCCTATTCCGTATTGGTAAGATTCATAATTATAAAAATGGTTTCAGATGCGCTGAGGTTCGTAACACCTCGTAGCTTGTAATTAAAGCTAGGAACTCTTACCCTAATCCTGTAAAAGTTATTTTGTGAAAGAGAGATTGAGGATTGAGTGAGTGTGTATCTGTGTGTGTGTGCGTGTGTGTGTGTGTGTAAATACCTATTTGCAACTACCAACTTTCAGAAAAAATGGAAGAGCTATCCTAATTGTGTTCTATCTTTATTAATTTTATAAAAACAATAAACTTTATGAATTTCGGTCTCTGAAGAATGAATAATTCTTGTTCCTGTCCTTCAGTGAATGCGATTATGGTAGTGCAGAGTGCTGGATAAGTTGGTAATGGAGTTAAATTGTCGCATTGAAGATTTGAATCAAATCAGAAGAGACATTCACAAGTAACCATTTGGAAGCTTATACCCCAATTTCTTCAATGTAACTGGCGAAAAAAATCAGCACATATGCTTAAAGCCTTGGGACCTACACAAGGCAAAATTAGTCTAATATTTTCTCTAAGACTGACCAGCGCTTACGTAAATAATTAAATAGTAGTACTTATAACTATTAATTAATAATAACAATTATTATTATTATTGTTATTATTATTTCTAAAATGCACAATTTTCATTTGACATAGGCTTTCCTGACATTATTGGAATTCTTTTTAGAAAGCTGCTGGTTATGCAGAGCATTTCGAGCAGCCTTAAAATTAAATTATATGTACTGGACGTTTATGTAATTACGGTGGTTTACATGAATGCCAAATTTTATGAATTTTGACATAAACTGTAACAATTTGGTTTATGATTATGACATTTTTTTGTATTAGATAATTTATTATAAAGTTTGTTGTGCTTTTTGCATATGTTGAAAAAAATGGTGATATTGAGAACATGATGAATTCTGGGAAGATATAGAAAAAAACGATTTTTTTTTTTATAAACTGGGCTTTAACATGAATAGTCCATGCAAAATTTAGGTCAGATGAAAGAAGTGTTTTCTGACTTTTTTTTTTCAAGCAGGTAGCAGAGTGGAAATTTTGAGCATTTTCTGTAAGAGAGTTCCATGTGTTATGTCACAGAAGTTCTTGTTTCTTATATTACGTCTTTGTGTTCTGCTTCCGACTCTCCGGGAAGAGTCCGAGAGCTGGATTATGTGTGTGTGTGTGTAATCACCTAGTTGTACTTACCTGGTTGTGGTTGCAGGGGTCGATCTCACAGCTCCTGGACCCGCCTCTTCACTGGTCGCTACTAAGTCACTCTTCCTGCTCCATGAGCTTCATCATACCTTTTCTTAAAGCTATGTATGGATCCTGCCTCCACTACATCACTTCCCAGACTATTCCACCTCCTGACAACTTTTGACTGAAGAAATACTTCCTAAGATCCCTGTTATTCATGTAAGTGTTCAACTTTCAATTGTGACCCCTTGTTGCTGTGTCCCATCTCTGGAACATCCTGTCGTAATCATATCCCTCCCTATCTCTCCTGTCTTCCGGTGTCGTCAGGTCAATTTCCCTTAACCTCTCCTCGTAAGACATGCCTCTTAGCTCCGGGACTAGTCTTGTTGCAAACCTTTGAACTTTCTCTAATTTCCTTACATGATTGGCTAGGTGAGGGTTCCAAATTGGTGCTGCATACTCCAATATAGGTCTGACATACACGGTTTGCAGGGTCCTGAATGATTTCCTTATTGAGATGTCGGAATGTTGTTTTTAGATTTGCTAGGCGCCCATCTATTGCAGCAGTTATTTGGTTGAAATGCGCCTCAGGAGATGTGCCCAGTGTTATACTTACCCCAAGATCCTGTTCCTTGAGTGAAATTTGTAGTCTCTAGTCCCCTAGACTGTACTCTGTCTGCAGTCTTCTTTGCCCTTTCCCATTCTTCATGACTTTGCACTTGGTGGGGTTGAACCCCAGGAGCCAGTTTCCGGACCATGGCTGCAGCCTGTTCAGATCCATTTGTAGTTCCGCCTGGTCCTCGTCCGACTGAATTCTTCTCATCCACTTCACATCATCTGTAAACAGGGACACTTCTGAGTCTATTCCTTCAATCAATTCGTCAACATACACCAGAAACAGCACCGGTCCTAGGACTGACCCGTGTGGAACCCCGCTCGTCACAGGCGCCCACTCTGAGACCTCGAAACGTACCATGACTAGCTGATGTCTTCCCGACAGGTATTCCCTGATCCACTGCAGAGCCTTCTCTGTTATACCTGCCTGGTCTTCCAGCTTATGCACTAATCTCTTGTGTGGAACTGTGTCAAAAGCCTTCTTAGAGTCCAGGAAAACGCAATCTACCCACCCCTCTCTCTCTTGGTGTCACCCTGTCATATAACTCCAGTAGGTTCGTGACACAGGATTTCCCGTCCTTGAATCCGTGCTGGTTGTAGTTGATAAGATCCTTCCTTTCTTGGTGCTCCAACACTCTTCTCCTGATAATCTTCTCCATGACTTTGCATACTATACATGTTAGTGACAGTGGTATGTAGTTTAGTTCTTCGTGTCTGTCTTCTTTTTTAAAAAGTGGGACTACATTTACTGTCTTCCATACCTCAGGTAGTTGCCTTGTTCCGATAGATATGTTGAAGATTGTTGTTAGTGGCACACACAGCGCCTCTTCTCCCTCTCTCAGGACCCATGAAGAGATGTTATCCGGCCCTATTGCCTTTGAGGTATCGAGCTCGCTTAGCAGCCTCTTCACTTCTTCCTCAGTTGTATGTATTGTGTCCAAACCTTGATGGTGTACCCGACCACTCCGTGTTTCCGGAGTCCTTCCTTCCTCAGCCTGATTACCTGGACATTGACTGTTGTGTTCCTCCTGATGTGGCCTGTTGAACAGCTTTGGGTCAGATTTGGCTTTCGTAACTATGTCATTTTCGTATTGTCCTACCAGTGCATATTCATTTCTGGCTCTGTGACTGCTCTCCTTATTCTCCTGGGTCCTTTGCCTTCTATACTTCTTCCATTCTTTAGCACACTTGGTTTTGACCTCTCTACACCTTTGGGTGAACCAAGTGCTCATACTGGCCTTCTCGTTATTTCTGTTACCCTTGGGTACAAACCTCTCTTCAGCTTCCTTGCATATTGTTGTCACATATTCCATTATCTCATTTACTGACTTCCCTGCCAGTGCTCTGTCCCACTGAACCTCGTGCAGGAAATTCTTCATGACTCTGCAGTCCCCTCTCTTGTAGTTTGGCTTTGTCCTGCCCTTCCTGCTTTCCTCTTCACTTGTAGCTCTACTATATATTCGAAGCTCAGAACCATGTGGTCACTAGCCCCGAGAGTTTTTTCATATGTGATGTCCTCAATATCTGCACTACTCAAGGTGAATACTAGGTCCAGTCTTGCTGGTTCATCCTCTCCTTTCTTCCTGGTAGTGTCCCTTACGTGTTGGCACATGAGGTTTTCCAGTACCACCTGCATCATCTTAGCCCTCCACGTTTCAGGGCCCACATGTGGCTCTATGTTCCCTCAGTCAATTTCTTTGTGATTGAAGTCACCCACAATCAGTAGCGTTGTCCTTCTCGCATGAGCCCTTCTGGCTACTTCAACCAGTGTGTCAACCATCGTTCTGTTACTCTCACCATACACTTGCCTTGGCCTCCTGCTGTTCTGTGGTGGTTTAGACATCACTGCAATTACCACCTTGGGACCTCCAGACAGAAGTGTTCCTATTTTATAGTCTCTTGTTTTTCCCCTGCCTCTTCTTTCCAGCTCGTCAAAATCCCATTGTTTTTTTATGAGAAGTGCCACTCCTCCACCCCCTCTGTTCCCACTGTCTTTCCTCATGATCTGATATCCTGTTGGAAAGATGACATCTGTTATCATTCCTGTGAGCTTGGTTTCGGTTAGAGCTATGATATCACATGATGCCTATTTAATTCTTTCGTCTCCTCCCACTTATTCGTTATTCCATCAGCATTGGTGTACAATACCTTCAGTTTTCTATCCAACACTGTGTTCTGGGAGGGGTGTGGGGGTGGGGGTCCTGGAAGTGTGCTGAGGGATTCTGTAGCATATTGTGGGGTGGGAGCTGTAAGTGTGGATTGTCTTTTGCGTTGGGATAGCTTGTTAGGCTGTGGGATTCTGATGTTGTTCTGTGAGTGCTTGCACTTGTTGCTCTTCCTGGCTCTGGTTGTCCTCTGCTGACTCTGTCCTTGTCTCTCTTCCTAGCCCCTTTCGTTTGTGTGTCTTCTCCCTCAGCTGCTGTCGTTCTGTTCTTCTTTTGTCGTGGTCTAGGAACACCCTCTTGTATGTTGATGATTCCTTCAGCCGTGATTTCTCTTGCAGGATCCTGTTCTGCACCATTTCTGTTCTAAAAAATTGTTTAGCCTACCAATTTCTCCCCGAATGAAATCACTTTTTTTTTTTTTTGTCTAATTTCAATGAGATTTCACAGTGATTTATACCGCTTTTAAAAACCTATACACTGTGTTTGTTGTGACTTTTTGCCTTTAAGTTAGATAGAAAAAAATAAATTTTGCCAAATTTTAGGGGTCGCAAAACTTTACTTTTTCTACAAAATTGGGAAGATGTACAATGCTGTAGTTAACATCAGATGAAAGATAAAGGCTGTATAATTGTTAACCTAGTCCTTTTTAGCGAAAATGATAGTAGATTCCATAATAAAAAAATGTTGAAGTTAGTGATTTTTTTTATATAAATAAAAACAAAGCTGAAAAAGATATCGGGAATCCTCCCATGGTGTTAGTAGAGCCATCATTACTCAATAATGTTTGCCAAAATCATTATGTAGTGTATTTTGAATGAATCAATCATAAAAATCGTAATTTTTGGAGAGAAAAAAAACACTAATTGCCAACATGTATTATATAAGACAGCAAGAACATACAAATTACATTTAAGGAAAAACATACTTAGAAATATGATAAAAACAAGCTGATTACACCAAAATGTTGCCAGAATGGGGCACTATTTTTGGCTAAGA
Source organism: Cherax destructor (assembly GCA_009830355.1). Classification (NCBI taxonomy): domain Eukaryota; kingdom Metazoa; phylum Arthropoda; class Malacostraca; order Decapoda; family Parastacidae; genus Cherax; species Cherax destructor. The sequence continues at coordinate 33,270 of WNWK01003130.1, read as the reverse complement.
AAACATTTGTTTTCCACAATTTTTCAATCTTCCTTTCCTAATCACTCGAAAAAGGCTCGCACCTCCCTTAAACCAGTGAAACCTCCTGCTGAGCCCTGTGGAAATGACATAGAAGATTTATAGTCATTAGCGTCCTGTAAGGTTAAATGTTCTTCACCTGCTGCAATGTCAGGAAGGTCAATGTTGATATGGGAGCCTTGTGTGGATATTTGTCCTTCCGGGCTTGTGCTGTAATGACGTCCTTAGGAGTGATGGTATCCTTACTGGTAATAAGAATAGTGTTACCCTCTTCTATTTTTTTGGCCAATTTGGACTGATTTTTGAGGCAACAGGTGTCCTGTTGTTGGCATTTGCCCGGCGGGTGTTTGTCGCCCTAGAGGGGAGACGGACGTTGTTGTCAGCTCTAGGGAATGCATTTATTGCCCTAATAACAGATGTTGCTAGTGACTTGTCCCTCCTTGGTGTGACAGCCAGACAGGCATTGACAGATAACTGTAGATTGTTCCAGGATCCGTTGTTTGCAGGAGCATCGTTGACTTTCTTCAAAAGGTCAGCGAATTGCTAGCAGCTTGAGGCAAGATGCTTTGGGGATTTGTGCCAGCGTCCTGGGGGATGTTAATTTGATTGCAGATTTTAGGTCCTCTGTAGAAGTGAAGTCAGGGTAACTGTCAGCTCTGTCTGCTGGGAGAGGCTGTTGGTTATTCCCATTTGGAGCCATCCTGGAGCCTAGAAATTCATTGTGTGCACGCATGTTGCCATTTGATAGATGCAAAACAACCAGAGGTAGAGTTGAATGATAGTTCTAGGCTTTCAGTGTTGCAATGAACACATCATCAGGAACTTGCAGTGTTGCAGAAATGAGTAAGAAGTCCATGCAAATTCGTTCAGGGGGAACGATTTTTGCTCGAATGCGGTAGAGGCAATACCCAGTGCCCAGTTCTAGAAAGATTGAATATTAGAACATTACAAGACAACCAGCCCACAAACACTGATATTTTAATAATGACCTAGTGATCGTAAGATTACTGACATAACAATTATCAAAAATTCGGTCAGATTTCGATATGATGTTAAAGACTTTACATTCTGAATATAGATATATCTGACAATTGTTTTAGGGAAATTTCGTAAATTTAAGAAAATGGTCCATGGCCGACTCACTTAAAACTAATGGGATACATTTGAAATTTAATCATAGGAAGACGGCCATATTTTTTCTATCTCACCAGTCTTTTGGGCAGATGCTGGTCTACCCATCAAGAAAAACAGAAAGACAATCCCTAATTTCTCGGTGTGGAACTACGACACTTAAGACATTCCACAATATTCGTATAGGAATCTGGTTTTAGGCTATGCACGATAGCCTCAATTATAAACCAAGTGAGTTTAAATAATAAACATCTGTTATTATATAATGAACGTTTATCATGGTTTATAATTGCCGATTCTAAAACATTTCTTTCCAGCAACGAGGTACAAGGAACTTGGACTCTGGCTTGATACCAATTTGCGGGATTGTTGCACACTCGAGTGTGGTTGAATATCGCAATTGATTCCTGAGGTGTTCGTATTGAATATCGGTGTTATGTTAGTCTCACATCTAGAGGTTTGTCAGTCTGTCTTATGCAATATAAGTTGCAGCCATTGCACCCAATCCTGTAACCACAATCAACACAGCATTCCTGGGAATTCTTGATCAACATACTCTTAATTCTCTGTGAATTCTAAAAAACAGATTGTATGTTGAATCTTTTTAGGGCATTCGGCATTACAGATAAATTTTCATTGTATGGAAAAGACTAAACACATTCTTGATCTGAGTTATTCTAGGGTTATTCTGAGTTATTCCTAGATTCCAGACAATCCGTCTCTACAAACATCTTAGGGTAATGTAGTTTAGTAGAAATATCATAGATTTTCCTGATTTCCTTATGAAGAAATTCTGGGCTGCACACTAGGTAACCTCTCAAATACATAGTGAGAAAGATCCTCCTTTTTACTCTTGCTTCATGGTTAGAGTAGTAGTTGAACTATGAACACACATTAGTGGCCTTCCTATATACTGTAAACTTAAACATTCTATGAAGCCGGTGGATCAGAACATCTTAGAATGGATGTTTAAAGTCTGCTTCTTTCTCCATGGTGAATTTAATACAGTGTTAACAGAATCTCTGCAGTTTGTAATCGCTGTCTTCAAGTTCATTTTTAACCTCAAGATTATTAATTAAGATTCTGTGTAAGCAAGAACCAAGTAAATCCGAGTAGTTCCTCAAGTTGGTACCTTCACAAATTGGTTTAAAAACAATGTTAGAATAGATCTGGAGAGTCGCTGTACTAGTGATTCTCTGTGAAATTTCTCCAATCTATTTAGCTATAGTTAAATGTCCCATTAAAACATTTTCGTATGACGATACCTTAGAAATTTCGTCTCAAGGAGCTTTACTGTGTTTCCTACCCCGTTTTTGGGGGCCTGTAAATAACATCCATGATTAACTTTTCACGTCCATCGAAAACTGTACCGAAATATATTCAGTGTCCATCGCTTTCATTTTTAAATCCTGCCTCACGCAAGAGCTTAAATTATTTCTCTGACATGTATCGTCACTCCACCACCCATTTTGCTGACCCTATCGCTGTGAAATAATTTTTGGTTTTGTACCGTGACATTCAGCTGGCATTTCACTGTTTCATGTTGAACCTGTCTCTGTTATTGCAATATTATCAATATTTTTTTCACAAATTATTAATCTGATCTCACCCATCATATTTCTATCGCTGCTACTGTTAACATAATAGATCGTAAATATGTGAGTCACTTGCCACCCTCTTCTTCGTTTCTGGACCAATTCCATTGATTTTTATTAGGAAGTATATAATGAAAAGTCATATCTTTTGAACATTTTCTTGGTGTGGCTTAGCAATTTTTGCTGCTTTTATCCCATGTGATGAAATTTATTTGTTTTCCACATAGCATACCTCTAATTAGTGTTGAAAGTCCTAGACAAGTCAACAACGGCCCCCTCGACGGAACTGAATAACACTGCCAGTACTTCCCCAGTTAGATGTACCCCATCCTTTGCATACATAACATTTTGTCATAGAAATTGTTCCATTTCTCATTGAGTGTCATTGCAAGTTCTTTCCATTACTGTCTAGCCATCAATTAATACCAATTGTTCTAGACATCTATTCATTGCCCACTCCCTTCTAGTCAAGGATACACATGATCACTCCACCTCTCTTAGACCAAATTAGATATATTGCGTCCTGTACTGAACTAGCAGCTCCTCTCTCCTGTCCTTCCCACTATCGTTTCCATCAGCAGTGAGGAAGATAATGGGTTTGTTCACATTACTTGACACGATATTATCCAACCCGCTGACCCTGTCACCGACAACGGCTCCATGGAACGACATCCTCTGTCTCACCTTCCTATCCATTTTACAGAAGTCACAGTCCATATATCTAACCTGTGAGTAGCCAACAACAATGATATTCTTACCTTAATCACAGATGAGTTGATAGTGTTTTTATTATCACTGGCCATTAAAGTACATATGTCCTGGAAAACAGAAAAGTTATTTCTTACCTTGAAATCTTCTCTTTTAACCTTCCTCAGCTTCATGTTTCTCCCTTTACTGAAAACCACTTCCCAATTTATATTAATGTCAGTCTGCTTCTCTCTGCAGGTAACCTGTTTTCCTTCACTAACCCCAACGAACTCACGTTCGTTATAATTCTTATCCAGGCGAATTTTATGTTTCTTTATCCACAACATTTCATTAGCTTTATTCATCTACATTTTCATATGACACTTCCTTTGTTCAATTTATTCAAGTTATCTTGTTGGGATTTATTAATTTTTAATAATTATTTGAGTAAAGATTTTTACATCGCCTTTAAACATAATTATACAGTTTTTTAAATGGTTTTGGTAAGTTATTTATATAAATTGAAAACATGATTGACGTCCCACTTGTGACATCTTCCCACTACGATCTTTTTCCTCTTTCTATTGTTAGCAGTTTCCTCTTAAACAGAAAGACTCTTTTCGTTGTAATTATGTTATTTTTATTGTTCTTGTATTTCGATGTTTCATGGAAAACTCAGTCAAAATCTTTCTAAGAGTCAAGACAAATACAATCAGCCTTATTCTATTTTTCTTGAACAATTTCAGTGACTGTCACTAAAACAGCAACATATTTTTTTTTTAGATTGCAGATCCTTGTTCTCTAACTGTTAATTCAACTTTCACATTTTTCCCCAAAAAAATACAGTACAAGCCATCGAAACTGTCCTATAGAAAAAAGGATCATCCCTATCTTCTTTTCCTATAATTAACTGGCACAATGAGTGTCATCTTCCATGTGTATGCCGATTTGTCTTCTTGTCATGAAATCCTTAAACAAATAAAATGCATAATTCTTCTTCACATTTTTTTTTTAAACGAGTTTTATTATTACATCTTGTCCTATTGTTTTTTTACTTGTCAGCATTTATCAAATCCGCTTTATTTAATATATCTCCATTTGCGAATGCTTTATAAAACTCTGTTTAATATTTCACACGTTTCCTTCCCTACTTCGTTTATTTTTTCGTTGTCATATTTTTTTTTGCAATTTTTATTTAACATATACCTTTCTTTTTATAAACCTGAATAAAACATTTTGTTCGACCTTACTCATGTCTGCTATTTCCTTTTCTGAAAGTACTTTTCCATCTCTCTTAAGAATTATATATACATTTTCAATCTGTTTGAATATCTGTCTGTGAGTGTATATGCATTTGTACCTATGTTTGTGTACGTTTGAATGTGCATGTTCTTGGGTATTTCCACTTCTGTGTGTGAATGTGTAGGAGAGAAGAAATAATAAGTCACACTTGAAAGATTTCATGAAAATGGATTGTTCAATGAAATTTTAATTAGAAATCACATTCTGGTAACTTGGTTTTCCCACTGAATTCTAAAATAAACATTTGTCTGAGTTTCTGGAAGAACTACATAAACAAGGAACAGAAAACCGATTCATTGTCCTTTTAAGTGCTTCGGAGAAACTGCCCGCTCTATTTCTGACATATTTAAGAACATAGAAGAAGTGTTAGACATTCTGACACTAACAAGGCTCTTTTTTTTTGTCATGTCAGAGATAACAGTCATCTTATTGACTGGGATCCAAGAATGCCATCACTCAGACATACGTTAAATTGGAGATAGACAAGTGTCTATCTCTTGATCGCCTACAGACTGGTGAGTAAACTCGTCATGAATTTGTTTACGTCCAGAATTTTGAGAAGTACATGAACTTACTCAAAATTTGAAATATATAACACGTGAACAGTACATAAAACTCAATAACTAAAATCAGACTAAAGTCTGATTAAATCAGAAATTGTAGTAAGCATGTTTTTGATACACAAAAAAAATCTCAATTGAAACATAGGAAATTGGATTTTACGAACAAGAATTGTGATAAATTAGTTAAATAAGAAGTAGTATACTGTTTTTCCGTACAGTTCATTTTACACAATTAATTCCTCAAGAAATGGTAATTTGAGATCAATTATCATAAATTAGGCATTTAATTACATAAATGATTTTAATGACACCAAGCTCTGCTTACTGTAAATCAGATAAGGCATAATCATACTCAAAATCTGACTGAATGAAGGAATGCTAAGAGACATAAACATTTGTTACCCGACATACAGTGTATGTCACGATCTCATTCCTAAATTATCTAATCTAGCTTGTGTAGTATTAGTGACTCGATACCAACAAGATGGAATAACATTAGAAGAACATAATTTGTTTCTTGTTTAACAGCATGAACATTAACATTTCCATAACACATAAATTTCATCTGATCTGAATTTGACCTCCCGTGTCCAATCATTAATTCCCATACTTTTTACTTATTTCAACGATTATGATCAATAACACGAAATGGACCAACATAATTTCAAAGCTGATGACCTAGTTTTAGAGGTTTGACACGAGTTTCAAATCAGCTTTTGTTTTTTTCTAAGGTGTCTTTTTTTACATTTAATTTTTTTTTCTGAGTACTACCACTCTTATAAAATGTTTCTCATTATAATTAGGTGAAGGTATTGAGTAAAGCAAATAAACTGAAAGTCTTTTGTCTATTCCATGAAGATATATTTATAGCACATGGAAATTCAGGTATATCTACTTCCCGAATATATATGGATTAATCTTTGTTCTTAAATTGTATAATACTTCCCTGTTAAGAGCATTCTAACAATGCATTACTGGCCGGATCATGAGCTATTATAGGAACTTCTCTATAAGGTGGACAGTTTATCAATCATACAATTTCAAAATTCACCTAAATTAAAAGAAACTATTGAGTTTGGTGTTGTATGTAACATTATTCTCTCCTTATATACAATAACAAAAAATTCTGCAGTTTTATGTGTTATTAAGTCTATTTCAAAATAGCAAGATAAAATATCTATCATTAAAGATACATTTTTACCGTGAATTGAAGTCTGAAGATTAGTTATAAGATCTTTTGAATCTCTTTCGCAAAGTTGATTAGTTGATGGACAGGATTTGGATCACTTATATTTTCTTTGTAATGCATACTAGATATATATTTTTAAGACATCCAGAAGTATCTGATGCCACACACAAGGCAAATAACATTTTATCTAAGAGGAAGTCTCTTTCATAATACTAATAACATAGCTGCCATGATTAATGACCATTCTTGCAAACCTGTTTGCCGACAGCTTATTCTGAAGCAGCACAATGTGAGGTTCATGGTCTGTCAAAATCATCTTTGAATACTTGTAAATTAAACCACAAAAATGTTTAAGTCCCCCGCCCTTGGGGCGGGAAATGAGGCTAGGCCTGGGGACAAAAGTCCCAGAAGTGGAGGCCGGGCCACCACTTGGAAAAGGCCCGGGCCGGGCGATTATACCGGCGAATCTACTATCTACGTAACTGCTCATTCGCCTGAGGGCTATCGTCAAGTGTGGAGGTGGATGCTGCGCCGACGGCGCGGCGTCCGTAGTTTTACAGAAAATGGAATTTCTCTTTTTTCTCAGGAATAAGTTATTGACCTTTCGATACGCGTTTTGCAAAAACTAGTTGACACATTGTCATGAGTTTTGTACACAGTATTGTTTTTATTGAATTTTTTCCACACAAAAATCATTAAAAAATAAAAATTAAACATTTTTTAAAAGACAAGATATCGACACAATGATAAACCCTTGTTGCTGCACACCTGTTGTGTGAGGTCAACAAGAACATTGACTATCAACCCAGTTTGGCATTAAGCGTATAGAAAAATACCCCATAAAACAGCCAATAATTGTTTTTTCTATATATTTTTCAAGGCAATCTTCATAATAAGAACAGTGGGCACGTTTCAAGAGCTGTTTAAATCATAGTAAAAATTTCATTGATATTGGATAATTAGAAAAACAATATTTAGCCCTCCCCCCGAAACTACAAGTGTACACATGGGATAAAAATTGCAAAATCATCATAGAATTTGCTTTAACATTACCACTAAAATAGATTTCTTCATAAATACATGAATTATATTATTCTAAGCATTCAAAAGCATAACTACTAAAAACAATGAATAAATTACTCATAGGCATATGATTCTGGGATTCATGAAATGGTACCATTGAAGTATTTGAAGGCGGAGATCATATTCCCACCTAATACTCTGCTGCTGTAGTGTTGCAATGTATATATAAAACAACGCTCTCATTTAGGATGAGATAGTAAACTACGGTTACTATCTATGACCTCTGAACGAGAAACGTAAATTGCGGATCTAAAGAATACGAAAATTTAAAGTTTTATAACTTATCACTCAGTTATACGTGCAATACATATTGTTACCTTGAAGATTATTGCAACTGTTACTCTTTTTACATCTATGTGCAGCCATCAATCATATATGAAATGGCCTTATTTACCGAAACCGTAGAAAGTTCTTCGTGAAAGATTACAACAATTAATGTTATTTTTTATACGGAGGGAATGCAAGTTTTCTCGAGAATTTGACTTCGTGGTATGTGAAATAAGAGAACAGTTTTTGAAAATTTAATGTAGCAACGGTTCTCTGATTGTAAACTGGTATTTTAAAGAAAACGGATTTCTAATTTTACTGATAACTAGAAGATGATGATACTGATAACCTACGTGAATGTTAGGAAGGAATACTTCAACCTGAACATAGTTGGTAAGTTAGTTTGAGGTGGTGGAAGCAGACACCGTAAGATAGAGCCCTAGTTGCAGGATAATTGTAAAGCCTATGAGGTTAAGGGGCAAGTACAGGAGCCACAACATGACCCCCCATTACTGAAGGCACACATTGCTAGCGAATATACAAACAATAACAAGCACGTTGTTAAATTCAATACAGTGTGATGCAATATGAAGTGTAATGTTCCGAGGAAGGTTATGTACCCGTGTAACTTGATTGCAAAGGAAAAAGAACCATTGTAAATTAATGTTGTGTGTTAGTGGTGTATTGTGTGTAGGGTATTTACTTTCTTGTGGGGGACCACCGGGAAATCGTTTTGTGGAGGTGAGTCACTATATTTCTGTCTGGTCACCTAACGTCTCCTTCCTTTATTATCTTCTGTTACTTTTTTCTTCTGTGGTGATGAGCAGAGACGATTTACTCCACCTACAGCTGCCACAGGCAGTTCACGGATGCATTGCTGAATGTTTGAAGAATCTGTATTGTGTTTGTCCCTCATGGGAGGCTACTTTCCTCTTGATTCGATGAATCGTAACTGAATTTCTCTTGCTTGTATCGAGTCTGTCTCCTGTTGCCTCATGAGCTAAAGAACCTTTAACTGCTTAGCACTCCCCATGAATGCAATAAAGAGAATTTATTTTGCTTGTTACTTCACAGACAGAAGGATTATTATTTATCCAGTTTGGTCAGCCGAGAGAGCAAGTGGACCTGAGAAGTTATTATAACTTACGACCTGTGGAAGTTATGGGTGTAGCTCAAAGCAACCGTACACAATAACATAGGAGAGAGAAACGTACGACGATATTTCGGTCCTACTTGGCCTTACCGCTACCACTACTACTGTTTCTTCCTCTCTTGGTCCTATCCCTGTACCCCAACCCTCGCCTATGTATATATACTGGCTCCCTCACTCTTTTTTTGTTACTGTGACTTTGTAAATGGTAAGAGTCGGACCAAACGTCGTGGTAAGCTCATCTCTTCTATGTGCTGGTTATTTGTGTATTGTTCCAGTCACGGTATTGTGACTCTTTGTTCTTCAAACCAGCTGACTACTGTACTTCCTTATCTCTGTAGATCCATATATCTAATTAGAGCTTAAATATATTAAATATGAAATACGTTTCCTTCATTTTCAGTTTTGAACATAGATCCAGCGGAGATTGTTGATTTTTTTTCTGGATTAAGGGTTATAAGGGTTATCTTACTATTATAAATCCATTTTTTTTTATTTTAGTCATGTTAGTATTTAATAATTGTTATGCTACTTTTTAAAAAAAGGTGTTTATGCGTTTTATCTTAAAATATTTTATCCGTAATTTAAAACTTTATATATAATTCTATCTACCGAATCTACTTTCCAAAGGAAAATTAGATTTCCAAAGGAAAAGGAAAAGTAGATTCGGTAGATATGATAATAGGGTTGTAGCAGCTTCTTATTATGATTAGGGAGATTGTCCTTTACATCAGATATCGAAGATACTCTATTTTACTTGGTGTTTACTCTCAAAGTCTTTACTGGCGCTTGTGAGAGGAGGCACGTAGAGATTTTTTTTATTATTTCAAATTATGCATGCCATCTATAGAGAGATATACTCAGGAAGTCTTTACCGGTGCTGGTAGGATCATGACCTAATATTCGAACTCATGAGGCTGAAACATAATGTGTTTAGTGACCAGAGATCAGTGAATGTTGATACATGTGTCCTCTGTTTTGGTTATTATATGGATTTGGAACCTCTAGTAGTATCCTAAGTTACAGGTGTGCAGAGCAGTGTCTCTCCTCTTCACACAGTGGAAGCAGGACCCTCTTAATTATTTTGGCTGTTTATCTTTTACCATAGTGACAACTTCCTTCAATTAAATTTTGGCGTGTGCTTTTGAAAATACTAATAAAAAGTCAATTAGATATTTCTTCTGTTCGTTTTTTTATTTTTTTCCAAAGTCTCAGTAAGAGAGGTTCAATTAGCCAAAACAAATGTAAAGACATTAAGAGAGTCTGCTATTATTGCTGACTCTGAATCATCGACGAGTGTCAGTTTTAGATGCCTGGAAAATGGAGCTGATTTTCCTGGTAGTAATTTAAGCAGCTTTATTTCTGCAAAGATATAACATCAAGAGAAGGAAAAATAAGAGCGTGGAGAGAAAAATGGAAGAATCTAGGGTGTTAGCAAAAAATAAAAAAGGAAAAACTAGAACAAAAGATGGAAAAAAAAGAGAAGGATGAAAAGATAAAAGTAAAACTAGTATTTGGAAAAGAAATTTGAACAGAGGATCGAAAAAAAATAGATTGAAGAGAAAGGCAGTGCGTAAAGAGAAAAGGAAGGATTGTAGAATGAAAAATAAAAATTGGCTATTAAAGAAAAATATTATTAAAGAAACTTGACCGGAACGAAAAAGAAGTGAACATGAACCGAGTAATATGCTCAGAGAATTAGAATTTTTAATTGTGCAACAATAACAGGTATAACAACGACTGGAGTTAGAATTGAAAAAAATGGAATTCACTGATAAGGAAGTTGATAAAAGACTGTAGGATAATCCCTCACCGGGCTCCATCATACATGTACTCAACATTCCTCCATTTGAAAATATAACATTGCAGCTTACATACAGCATGCTGTACGAATTTACTCACTGTCTTACTCTGCGAGTGGCCAGCTGATACTTGTCTTCGGATTAGCTTTACTTCGTACTAGTTCCGATGTTGTGTCTGACAACAAAAAAGTTAATGAGGCGCTCTTAAATGGTTCTAAAACAATCACTCAAAAGTCATGTTCGACTCTTTTAGTACTGGATTGAAAATCTGGCATTATTAAAATTTAAGTGTTTTAATTGGCTTTAAAATCGGAGAATAGGTTATAGCCTCTTTGCTTAAGGAGCAAAATATTATGACCGCTGCAGAGATAGCTGAAGCAGCAGACTGGGTGTTTTCACCGCGACTCAGCAGCGGTGAAAATAAGCATGAAACTCCCTTTAAGAAACTCCAACGTTCATAGTAAATTTGCTGAGTCTACCTAGGATGATTAAATTTACATAGTGTAAACTAGGATGAACAGATACCATACAGATGAGTCTTGTTTCCAGTCTTGAGTAATGCTAACATTGATGAAGTATTGTCTCCCACCAGATATTGTCTCCCACCAGATATTGTGTAGGTCACGTTTTCCCAGTGATCCTGATTTAACAATTGTTGTAAAAGGCAACCCAACTGATTATAAATTAAAATATCACTTATTAACTAGTGCTCAGTGAAAGCACCATTTCCTTCCGAAACGTGCAGTTAATGTAAGGAATCTCTTCATTGAGAAAGAGTTTAGACAGCAAATGGTTTAAGCTGTTAACCTCCAGCACTTGAGATGCCTGAACAACTAATTCTCCCCTTCACTTCGGTGAATGGAATGACAAAATCAAAGTCCCGTGTATGCATCTTCATCCACTGCTAACTTCTGAAATTCATCCTTTAAAGGTTTCAGGGATGGACTTTGTGAAGCTTCAAGGTGACCACTTATCTGTAAGAGTCTGGTCATTTGTTTTGCCAGTCTCAGGTCATTTTTCTCAAATGTATCTACCTCATCTGAGAGAAAAATGATAGGATGGATAATGAGAACCTTGAAAACTAGGGACGCCAAGCCCATGATGATTCTCTTCAAATCGCTTGTTCTCTCTAGTGTGATAAATGGTTTTGAAAACCGACAAATTGAACACTGAGACACTTATGCAACATATGGGAATCTTTATTAAGAAACGTTTCGCCACACAGTGGTTTCATCAGTCCAATACAAAGTAGAAACGGGTAAGGAGAGGAGGAGTTTGAGGTATCAGTCCCTCAGCCTGGAATCGATGTGTTCAGTCCATCACTCTTGTAGAAAGTACAGCATATAGCCAGAGAAGTGGCTTATATACTGTAGTCAGGTGAGTGGAAGCAGGAGGAGGCGGGGTTACAGTGGGACCATCTACTAGTGTAAGTAGGTCTTCGTCCAAAGGTTGGACAAGTATAGAAGAATTCCTTGTATCAAGATCCCATGATGTTGCAGTGTCTGATAGATATGATAAATGGTTTGAAAACCGTCAAGCTGAAGATTAAGACACTTATGCAACATATGGGAATCTTTATTAAGGAAACGTTTCGCCACACAGTGGCTTCATCAGTCCAATACAAAGTAGAAACTAGTGGATGATTCCACTGTGATACCGCCTCCTCCTTCGACTCACCTGACTACAGTATGTAAATAACAAAAAAAGGCACAATACCGTGACTGGAACAATACACACACAACCCGCACATATAAAAAGAGAGGAGCTTACGACGACGTTTCGGTCCGACTTGGTCCATTTACAAAGTCACACTAACACACAGGACAGGAAGAAGGGGTATTTATAGGCAGACAGACAGGGGAGGGCACAAGAAAGTGGTGGAGGGGTATTAATGGAGGTAGTAGTGGAAGTGGTAGTAGTTGTAGTGGAGACAGTCATATTCTAGGAAAGGAGCACTGCAATGAAGCTGGCGGCCCGCATGGGTTAGGACAAGAACACAGTGGGGGGAAAATTAAAATAAAATAAAGAAGAACAAATACAAGGCAAAAGAAAAGAAAGAAAAGAAAACCCAGAGGAGAAAGAGGAGAAGGGGGAAGAGATAGAAGGGGAAGGAATCAGGTTAAGTCACGGGTGTTCTGAAGTTTGGAGCATTTAACAATGTAATGGGAGAGGGAAAACATCAACAGAGACAAAGCCAGGGCTAAGATTCATAGGAAAGTTGTGTATAGGGAGGATTCAACCAGACGGCGACTGTGAAAGTTAGACGTAGGGTAGACAGTTTTAGCAGAAGACCAATCAATAGGATGACTGTGATCTCTGACATGACAGAAAAGAGCATTATTTGTGTCGGCAAGCCTAACACTATTTTTGTGCTCCCTAAGTCTGTCAGAAAGAGATCGGCCAGTTTCTCCGAAGTACTGAAGAGGACAGGAGGAGCAAGAAATAGAGTAGACACCAGGAGAATCTATAGAGAGAGGGGAGGTATGAACTAGATTAGTGCGAAGAGTGTTAGTCTGGCGAAAGGTAAGTTTGATGTCTAAGGAACGGAGAGAGTTGTTGAGATTAGAGAGACCAGAGATGTAGGGAAGGCAGAGGACAGGAGAGTTCCCAGGAGTAGAGGGTTTAGGAGAGAAGAAAGTCCGTTTGGCACGAGAGAAAGCAGAGTCTATGAAATGGGAAGGGTAGCCAAGGCGGGAAAATGAATTATGAAGAGTGGAAATTTCTGCTTCAAGGAACTGAGGATCACAAATGCGGAGAGCACGGAGAAAGAGGGAGATAAGAACACTTTTCTTGACAGAGGAGGCATCATAAGAGTAGTGAATGTACATGCCACTGTGCATAGGCTTGCGGTACACGGTACCCTGTCTGCCTGCCTATAAATACCCCTTCCACCTGTCCTGTGTGTTAGTGTGACTTTGTAAATGGTCCAAGTCGGACCGAAACGTCGTCGTAAGCTCCTCTCTTTTTATATGTGCGGGTTGTGTGTGTACAGTATATAAGCCACTTCTCCGGCCATATGCTGTACTTTCTACAAGAGTGATGGACTGAACACATCGATTTCAGGCTGAGGGACTGATTACCTCAAACTCCTCTCCTTTCCCGTTTCTACTTTGTATTGGACTGATGAAACCACTGTGTGGCGAAACGTTTCCTTAATAAAGATTCCCATATGTTGCATAAGTGTCTTAATCTTGTTCTCTCTAGGCTGGAATACTGCTGTACACTAACTGCCCCCTTCAAGGTAGGCGAAATTGATGCCCTAGAAAATGTACAGAGAACCTTCAGAGAACATATAAGTACGATAAAACACCTAAATTACTGGGAACGGTTGAAGTTCCTCGACCTGTACTCCCTGGAACGCAGGCGGGAGAGATGCATGATTATACACTTGGAAAATTCTAGGGATTAGTATCCAATTTGCACACGAAAATCACTCCCTATGAAAGCAAAAGACTTGGCAGGCGATCCAACATCCCCCCAATGAAAAGCAGGGGGAGCCCTAGCATGATAAGAGACAACACAATAAGTGTCAGGAGCCCAAAACTGTTCTACTGCCACCCAGCATACATAAGGGGTATTACCAATAGACCCCTGGCTGTCTTCAAGAAGGCTTTGGACAGACACCTAAAGTCAGTACCTGATCAGCCGGGCTGTGGTTCGTACGTGCGGCCAACAGTAACAGCCTGGATCAGGCCCTGATCACCCATGAGGCCTGGCCACAGACCGGACCCCGGGGGCGTTGACCCCCGAAACCCTTTCAGGTATCTCCAGGTATGTGATAAATTATGGTAAAACTTGCCATGTTTGCAAAATATCCTTTAAAAAGAGAATACCTCGTCAAGTACTTACGAACAAGAAATACAGTGGAATTTGCTGAACCAATAACACCTTCCAAAAGAGTCGTTACACTCTCACACTGATTATGTTTCCAGTTCTCCAGTGGCAGTGCCACTTAAAACCTTATCTTTAATCTGTGAGCCTATGGCTCTTTTGACGATATTTTCAACGCCAGGACTCCCGATCTCATTGACCAGCTTTATTTAACTGATCGGATAAAACCACCTTTCACAATATCCTACAATTTCAATTGCAGTTATTTAATTCGGTCACTACATGGTATAGAAAACTGTATAAAATTAAAAATTCTTTATCGTTCTGTTTTCTGCCTTATTTACCATGAAAGAAACCCTATGACTCTTCGGGTTCTCACCTTTTGTACTGTTACATGAGAGACCAACTTGTGGGCCATTATATATTTTATATGAACTGTAGCAATGTTAGGCAATATACCAGTGGTATAATATACCAGTGGTACAATATACCAGTGGTATAATATACCAGTGGTACAATATACCAGTGGTATAATATACCAGTGGTACAATATACCAGTGGTATAAAAACCCTGGCAGTTTCATCTCGATCTGAGAAATAGACTCGTGGAAATGGCAGAATTTTTAAATAAAAATAAAATAATTTCAATGCACTCCTATATAATTTCTTTGTCTTAAAATCGAAAGAGGAAGTTTAAAAATAGATAATGCAGTTTTAATTTTATTAACAATGTTAGTAAATTGTTAATGTCCCGATTCGTCGTAATCAAGTATATTGACATTGATGTTAACAGTAAACAGAAAAAATAATATATTATATTCATTAAGAAATGTTAAAAGAATAATGTTAGCTTTACCACATTTGAATAAACTCGTTATATTTAACATTTCACATAACTAGGCTTGCAAGGTATTTAATATTAATTCTGATGCTTTAGATGCATGCCCTGATAACATTCTGGACATCATACTGGTTGATACTACCAACATTAAGTCGGAAGTAAATATAAATCCATAGTTGACATAAATCTACGTTGAGAGAATTAAATTCATACATCTCTAATATATATTTTCCCATATTACTTGCAGAAACTTGGCTGTTGAACAAAACGATAAATCTCTCTACAACTGAGATTATGAGGAGGGAGATTTTTCCTGATCTCGTTCATTTACGAACTTCTTTTGATAATGAAGGAGCTTTGATAGTTTTTTTTAAGGAGGAGGAGGAGGTGTTGATTCACCGGGAATTCTCCCGGACCGGGTCTTTACCAGATGGCGACCCGGCTTCGGCTCCTGGCGTGGGAGTGTCAGAGACCTTAAGCGAATGTGTTACAAGGTACACGGAAAGAACATTTTGGAACTACCTGTAGATCATTGTGAGTATGGCAACCACGCATGCAAACAGACGTGAATCTGACCAAGATACATTACAAGCGTTGAAATTTTGAAGCCGGTTAAATAACGCGTTCTTGAGCAATGAGAGAAATATTGTGAGAAAGTAATCGAAAATATTGCTAAGAATGTTAGGCAAAATAGGAAAGTCTCCCCTCGCTAAAAGTAGAAACACCATATTTCATCTATTTTTTTTCAGTATGCCTTTCTAATTTACATCTTATTTAAAATTCTCTATAATCTTATATTTTTTTTAATTCCAATTTGATGAAAGTGGCAAAAACTGGCTGAGGGTATAGACAAACCACAAAATTATAATAAAAAAATCGTGTTAAGCTTTACCCAAATTTAGGGTTTGAAGACAATCAGAACAGGCATTCTCTAGTTCTGACATTTTGAGCGGTTTAATTAATAAAGTTGTCAACGTGAGTGATAAGCTGTGTAAAAGAAAAAGTTTGAAGGCGAACAGGAAAAAAAAAAACATTTTCCAGGAATTGATCAGATTACAATGATTCCAATTCTTTTAAGCATTTCAGTAAAATTGAAAACTTACACCAACTTGGACTAAACTTATGGGACATCATCCTTCTTAAAGAATGCATCGTTAATAATATTTTGAAGCCAATCAGAAGTTACTGAATAAAAAAATTAATATTTATTCAATAAAATTGGCAAATTGGGACTTATTCCAGGCCAAAGCAGTGTGAGCCTTGTGTTCAGGAAACCACACCAGTAGAGAAATTTTGAACTGATCAGATGAGTTATTCTCTAGTTATGACACGGATTCCAAAGATTCCAATTTTTTTCCTACATCAACAAGTTTGCCTGAAAGCAAACGGAACTTTATAAATACAGTAAAATTCACTTTGTTTTAGACAAAAAATCGTTAAAATTTGCACCTACACATTTTAGTTCTACGCTCTTCCATAGTCACATTTTTGTGGCACATTTTTTAATGTTTGAAACTTTGCCACTGAAAATTTGGGAAGTTATGCGAGCCATGGCAGTGTGCTGGGAATGGGTTTAAGAACTTTGATCGTATGGCACTTGCACATGCCAGTTGTTCCTAGAATTTGGTTCCATTTACCGTACACAAGTGATAAATTTGAAGACGATTGGATAAGGAATTCTCGAATTCTTGGGGAAAATATTGTCGAAAAGTTGGAAAAAAAAGGAAAAAAAATAACTTAGGCAAACTCTCGAAGGCTCCCGTTAGGAAATACCTTATTAAATATGTTAGAATTTTTGTTTTTGATAATAAATTTTATTTGGCAAGGCTCACTGGTTACAAAGTAAATTTCCAGAACCCAAAATGGTAGTGAGAAGTTCCTTGGAGCGGTTAACTATTTTTTGCAAATTTGTGCTTGACTTGTTAGATTGCACTTCCTCTCTGATTTTTTATTTAAAAATGACTATCAAAGACTCTTTCATTTGCACAGATTTAGCATTAAATAAGTTCAATAAACCAAAACTAATATTTTCTGAACTTATTAGTTATCCCCCGAAGGGGTACCTGGAGGTTACCTGGAGAGGGTTTCGGGGGTCAACACCCCCGCGGCTCGGTCTGAGACCAGGCCTTATGGTGGATCAGGGTCTGATCAATCAGACTGTTACTGCTGGCCGCACGCAAACTGACGTACGAACCACATCCCGGCTGGTCAGGTAATGACTTTAGGTGCCTGTCCAGTGCCTTCTTGAAGACAGCCAGGGGTCTATTGGTAATCCCCCTTATGTATGCTGGGAGGCAGTTGAACAGTCTTGGGCCCCGGACACTTAATGTGTTGTCTCTCAGTGTACTCGTGGCACCCCTGGTTTTCATCGGGGGAATGTTGCATCTCCTGTCGAGTCTTTTGCTTTCATAGGGAGTGATTTACGTGAGTAAGTTTGGTACCAATCCCTGTAGGATTTAAGATATTGACTGGTTTTTTTTTTTTACTTTTTTCTTCATTTTCTTCCTGAATTTTTTGGTTGGTTTTTACTCATAACTCGAAAATGTGTCATCCAATCGGCTTAAAAAATTCAACACTAGTGCCAAATTCTTGGAACACTTGGCATGTACATGTGCCTTGTGGCCATAGATTCTGAACCCATTTCCTGCTTCCAGGAATGGCTCACATAGCATCAAACGTTCATTGAAAGTGTCTCCTAATTCGACGTTGGTGAAGAGTGAAACTCGAGTGTGTAGGTATATATTTGACCATTTAATGAGGAAAATAATTTGAAACTTTCATTTCCTTCATATCGTCGATCACCATGCCCAGCCCTTCTAGGACAGGGTAAGTGCCAAAGCTGGAGCTTGCTACTATCTGCAGCTCGTAAGCCTGCCCTTCCCGTTAGGGAAGGTGGCAGACCTCCATGCCTCGTGCTGGTGGGGAATGTGGCTATGCCTGGGTCCAGTTGGTCCCGCCGATGAGGGGTATTCCCTCCCATGGGAGACATAGGTCTCTGACACTGGTAAAGACCTGGGCCGGGAGAATTCCCGGTAAATCAACACCTCCTCCTCCTCCTTCATATCGCGCTAAATCAGTTTCAGTTTCTCCTCTTCTACATGTATTGGCTGATGAATCTTACTTCCAGAATAGACCCTATTAAGTTCAGTTTCTCTGCTATGATTGGTCAATGACACATCTGATCAACTCTAAATTCTCACCATTTATGTTTCCTGAACGTAAGGTTCACGTTGTTATTGGGTGGCATAAGTTCCGCGTTTCCTGTTTTATAGAATTAGGATTGACATGCATTTATATTCAATTACTAAAGAATGCTTATTCAGATCGGCTTCAAAATACGAATTAATTATGAGGTATTCTGTTTAAGCTGAATGGTTGCAAATATGAAATTTGGATGAAACTGTCAAAAATACTTGGAATCATCGGAAACACATAAATTACTAAAGAATTTCTTATCTTTTCGGCTTCAATTTTTCACTGTTTGTTTGGCTTCATTAAAAGAAAATTTGGTATTCACTTTGAGCAGTGAAATTTTATTTGGTCAATTTTATTAAATACATTGTATCCCATGTAACAGCAGTGGTCTGCAAATTTAAAACAATTTTTGTGATTCGGAGAAAAAACTAATTTCACTTTTTTTGGTTTTGGGGATACTGAAAACGAATATTACCATAACAAAAATTGATTGGCTAAAGTAAACTATACATATATTTTTTAAACAATTACTTATTGTGGCTATAGAAAACGGTATATAAGATTAAACAATTGTGAATTGTGATTTAGGATTAAGAGCCTTTTCTCTCAATAGTTAATTTACCCTCCTGCCCTTTCAAGGTCAAAGATAAATGCATCCAGCCTGAGTCTATACATTTATATATATATATATATATATATATATATATATATATATATATATATATATATATATATATATATATATATATATATATATAAGAGCTAATCTGCAATTTTATTAAACATCCTTTTGGAAGTCAGTGACCCAAAATTAGCAAAGAATGACTTGTTTTATTTACGAAGTATTTTTGCTGTTAACTAGTGGGACTAGAGAATTCCTCTTTTGATCGCCTTTAAATCCTAAACGATGGTGTATCTTAATTGAAAGTATGTTTATGTTGACTGTGGGCTCTGTGGGTGGAAAGAGAATTCCACTTAAGTTTGGGTTCCAAATTGATGTTTCTTATTGGAAAGTTTGAATTAGTTTAGAGCTGTATATGTCCTGATTTTCGATTTTCATTGAAAAAATAAGGATAATATTGTCCATATAACCCGTGGCTACCAAATCTAATTAGCTTCAAATCTTCAATGCTAATACTTAACTGTATCATAAGTTTTTTGCAACATTCTGCACTAATCTTTCTATATGCATCGACGTACGGGTGCCTAGGGTTAAGCAGTACAGGGATACATTTTTAGGATCGCAGAACGTCCGACATATACCTGGTTGGACTTAAACTTCCAAATACATCTAAACCTGTGTACGTACTCTTTCTGCTTACACTGAACTGGATGCAGTGCTATTATAATACTATGACAGCATTTCCTATCCTATAGCTTATGCCAGCAAAAAATTCATGCTTAGTGAAATCACATACAACTGTACTAAAAGAGGGGCGTTTGGCTATCAGGCAGGAAATGCTGCATTTTAAATAATATCTTTGTTGAATGTCAATAATCCTGAAACAATTCATCTACCTTTGTTTTTTTAAGGATTTAATGTCACAAACAGCTGGTTGCAGAGATTGAGACAGGCCATCTTTTATTTTACATTTCAAGCTGAGTCTGTTTCAGACTCAGAGAGAGAGAGAGAGAGAGAGAGAGAGAGAGAGAGAGAGAGAGAGAGAGAGAGAGAGAGAAAGGTTCAGTGCTTCGAGACTTTCTTCTAATTATTTGTTTCTGAGTATTTTGATATCGCTTTTTTTAAATCACTTTTATAAGTCTTCGTCCTTTAGATAATTTAGAGACCACAACTGAACGACGTGTTCAGGATGCTGTCTAACAAGTGTATTATTGAAAGTCGATATGGTATATGGCGTTTTGTGCTCAATATTTTTAGCAATCAAACTTAGTATTCCGCGCGTCTTGACACTCGCAGATAGTTATTGTTTTGTACTTTCTTTTGATACGTGTTCTTCTCATGTTTCGGTTAGTTTTCTGCCAAACATTATGCATTCATGCTTGAAATTGTTTGATACAAAATACAATATTTTCCACTTGTTTATGTTGAAACTCACGATTCCGTCTACATCGTCGACTTGTCTAGGTAATTTTAAATACAGAAACATCTTGAATGCTTCACTCTTTTCCAATTGGGTTTTATTGGCAAATTCTACTATCTTAACTTTTAGTCCTACCTCGAGATCGTTTCTGTACATTGCGAAGAGGACCGAACCAAGAACCACGAAAACCCCCACTTTTCGTGTAGCAACTCAGACACCTGTTTCCAGTTTGTGAACCAATCACTTGTCCATGCATGAAATTTGTCTGCTATACCTACTCCTTTAATTTTCGCTCGCAATCTTCCATGATGTAGTCTAATGATGGCCTTCTGGAAATTTAGATATAAATTATTATTTTCCAGAAAATGTACGGTGCTATCTTCTTTTTATTTATTAATATTGAGAAGACTACTGGTTATTTCCTGCTGGAAAAGAACACTATCAAAGATCATAGACATAAACTTTGAATCCTGGTTCAATTGAATACCAAGGCGCACTTGTGCTACGAATATCACCAATGTTAGTAGAATTCACATTTATGCACCATAATGGTATTTCTTAGGAATAACACGAGGGTAAACACATTATTGTGAAAAGACTCATTACCGATACGATTATGATGCAGTGTATCAATGTAGTGGAATATTTTAAATTTGGGGAATACTGGGTTGTGGGATTGGCCCCAAAGCATTCTCAAACTGTCTTTATACAAGCTCTTGGGTCTACCGTCACATACGAATGCATGAAACCCATTAGACACTATGGGATCGCATCAGACAAGACGCTTGCCTGTAATCACTATTTATCTAAGAACTCAGTGCACCGACACAATAAACATCGACTGATACTGGGCTATTATTCGTGTTTTTATGACAACTATATCATTGTATAACAACAAAAATTTAACGTTGCAGTAGCTTGCAAAAAATACAATTTTACAATGGGACTGTAATAAATGTTGCAAGGCAATAACCTTCATTTCCTCACCAGACATTTTTTTAAATAAGGAATAAACAGAAGCCTATTACTGCGCAAATGGCAACTGAATACACTATTAAAATTGTATTCTCCCCAGAAATGATTGTGGAGCAATTCCATTGGTGCATGACGAAGTGTAATGGTATCTTTGAGAGCTGTGAGGATGATCCTCGAACCCAGTGTTAATACATTGTTTCTCCGTTACATATTCTCGATACACTCTGGATACTGGCACAAAAATGGTACAGTGTGTTTAGTTTCTGCACTGCATAGCGGCGCATCCTGAAACTTGATAGCTGAGCCTGACTTGGAACAAAATAAAATGGGTGTTTATTTTTTTCTGTGTTTTGTATTTGTTTTATTCCAGGAGTTTGAATAAATGTTCTTGAAAATTAATCTCTCTCTCTTTCTCTGCTATATCTGTTTAACTATCTGCGTGTGTGTGTGAGAGTGTGAGTTGTGTGTGTGTGTGTGTGTGTGTGTGTGTGTGTGTGTGTGTGTGTGTATGTGTGTGTGTGTGCGTCTGTGCGCGCGTTACAGGGTTCGTGAAGGTATGCACTTCAATAGGTGAGTTACTTCAGCAGAATTTTAAGTGACGTAATATATATGAGGTACATGACCTGAGTCAATGAGTGCTGATTCTATAATACGATTTGTAGCTGTTTGCTGTATTATGAGTGATGGTGGCTCAGTTGAAGTTGAACTATAGCTGAATTTTCCTGTGCATATCTAACGTTTCTTGTGCTTTCGATGACATACGACTGCAGATCTCTTTCAGCTGGGTCTTTGTACTTTTGTTTTGAATCCTTAAATGGAATTTGCAACACCCCAGACGTGACTGAGGATATTGGATTCTTGTGCTTTTTTTTTTTGGGGGGGGGGAGAAGTTGTTGCTGAGTTTATTTGAATAAAACGAAGTGATGTGGATTACGTTGTGGAGAGAAGAGCGAGAGAGAGAGAGAGAGAGAGAGAGAGAGAGAGAGAGAGAGAGAGAGAGAGAGAGAGAGAGAGAAAAGAAAGATAAAGACAAAGACAGAGAATGAATGAATGTATATATATATATATATATATATATATATATATATATATATATATATATATATATATATATATATATATAACACAAAGACAACCACTATGAAAAAATAGAAGAATTCCAAGCGCTTTCGTGACTACTCACATTATCAAGGAACTATAAAAGGAAATGTGAGAAGAAGGCTTATAAAGGGGCAGAATACACCTCACAGTCACATCACACTAACAAAGACAACACCTCACAACACCTCATTATGAAAAAATAGCGGAATTCCAAGCGCTTTCGTGACTACTCACATTATCAAGGAACTATAAAAGGAAACATGACAAGAAGGCTTATAAAGGGGCAATACTACACCTCACAGTCACATCATACTAACAAAGACCACACCTCACAGTAGCGTAACATCTCACGACTCTGTGAAGAGAAACATAAGAAAGGACCTGAAACTCTTCCCAAGAATTAAGATTAGTCCAATTTATCATTAAATTCTTCCCAAATTTTATTAATTATAAATGAATCCAATTTATATAAACCAAAAGAAATATTCATATTATTTTCAAAACTACTTTTTATGAAACATGATTCTATTATATTCCTCTCAACCATGGACTTGCTTGATACAACTTTCTCAGCATTTTGAAAATCAATTGGATGGTTAAAATCTCTCACATGAATAAATAGAACATTAGAATCTTGTCCAGTTCTAATGCTATATTTATGTTGTTTTAATCTTAGTTCAAGACTTTTACCAGTTTGACCGTAATAAACTTTATCGCATATTTTACAGGGAATCTTATAGACACATCCGTCAGCATTTTGGGGGGAATTTTTTATCAAAAGTCTTTTTACTGTATCAAGATTTTTAAATACTACTTTGATATTAAAAATCTTAAGAAAGGAAGGTATATCAACAAAGTTTTCATGGTAAGGGAGAACCAACATATTTTTGGTTGAATAGGGTTGGTTGTCCCTTTTTAGATTGTAAAAAGTGTTTCCAGCTATTTTAAAAGATTTATCAATTACAATCCAAAAAGGGACAACCAACCCTATTCAACCAAAAATATGGCTAGAACGCATGGGACAAAGTTAAGGATCAAGAGGACGGGTGGAGAGGTAGAAACAACGAAGACCCAGGAGAATGTTGTGGAAACATCGAACCCATTCTCCGTGCTACCCGATGAATGTGAGTCGACTTCTGGAAGCGTCACGACGATCGACACCAAGGAAGGTAAAAACATTGTTGTTGTTGGGGACAGCCAGGTTAGGTACATGGATAGGGCTTTCTGTAATAATATTGGTAGAATTACCGACAATATGTTAAGTAAAAGGACACAAATGCAACTAATGTGACATTTTATTGTGGCAACGTTTCGGTCTCCAGGAGCTTGAAAAAGCTCCTGGAGAGCGAAACGTTGCCACAATAAAATGTCACATTAGTTGCATTTGTGTCCTTTTACTTAACATAGGGCTTTCTGTTTGAATGATAGGAGTAGGAGACAGAGGGTTTGCTTTCCTGGGGTTGGGATGGAGGATATTGTTAGCCGTCTGGACGACATCATGAGAGGTAATGGGAGCAATCCTATTATCTGTCTCAGTGCTGGAGGCAACGATGTTGGCAGACGTAGGAGTGAGGACCTGACTAGCAGGTTTAGGTCAGCAATAGAAATAATTAGGAAGAAGGGTGGGAACCCTGTCATATGTGGTATTTTGCCAAGGGAGGAGTTGGAAATGAATAGCTGTCCAGGGCAATTGGTGTCAATTGCTGGCTGGACAAATATTGGAAGGAAAATTCAGTAACATTCATTGACAACTGGGACCTCTTCTATGGCAGAAATGACATGTATGCCAGGGATGGGGTTCACTTATCCAGGTCTGGGGTGGGGGCACTGGCAACTGCAGTGGAGGGAGCTGTTAGTGCTTTAAACTAGAAATAGTTAGTGATATGGGTTTTGGGGGGAAAACAGTGAAGTCCCAGTGTAGTAATATTATAAGTTCTAGGAGGACTAGTAATAGGCAGAATAAGGTGGATAGTGGAAAGCTAAAGACGCTAGATGACAGGGACAGTAATAGGTATAGTCGAAAAACAGAAATGAGCAGGAAGGGTAAAGAGAAAGGAGGGTCTTTAAATATATATTATACCAATAGTCGTAGTGCTAGGAATAAGATGGACGAGTTGAGATTAGTTGCAAGTATGGGTAATATTGATGTTTTTTGCAATAACTGAGACATGGTTTAATATGAAAAATCGGGACTTGCCTGCCGAATGTCACATTCAGGGTTTTAAATTGTTCCAAGTAGACAGAAGTATCGGGAAGGGGGGTGGGGTGGCACTCTATGTCCGTGATCATTTAAATTGTTGCATAAAAACGGGTATAAAGTCTGAAATAACACATACAGAGTCTGTCTGGATAGAATTTTCAGAGGGGTGTGAAAAGTTGATTTTAGGCGTGATTTACCGTCCTCCAAACTTAGATAGGGAACAAGGGAGACTACTTTGGGAGGAAATTGTTAAGGCCACAAGGCACGATAACGTAGTAATTCTAGGGGACTTTAACTTTAGTCAGATTGATTGGAATTTCTTGACAGGGAATTTTGAATCTAACGACTTTTTAGAAGTAGTTCAGGATTGCTTTTTGAAGCAGTTTGTAACATAACCTACAAGTGAAAATAACCTACTTGACTTGGTTCTGGAAAGCAAGGAAAGCCTTGTTAATAATTTAGAAATTACAGAGGAACTCGGCTCAAGCGACCACAAGTCAATTACCTTTAGCATTGAATGGATGTATGCCAGTAGGGATAACTCAGTAACGGTCCCAGATTTTTGCTTAGCAGATTATAATGGACTTAGAGAACACTTATCAACTGTGGACTGGGGTAACGAAGAGATGTATCAATATGACAGTTTTCTTAACACTATACAGGCTGCCCAAAGAACATTTATCCTGTATAAAGAAATTAGATCAAGTAGAAATGACCCAAAATGAATGAATAATAGGCTTAAGTATCTTTTACGGCAGAAGAAAGGAATTTATAGGCGCATAAAAAGAGGCGAGGGAGAGCAAAACTGAGCTGCGTAATCTAGGTGAGGCCTTACTAATGATGTATAAAGCTGTAATGTAACCTCTGGACTTCTGTTGCTAACACTTCTTGATATAAATCCCAGTAATCTATTTGCCTTATTACGTACGTTTAGGCATTGCTATCTTGGTTTAAGGTTGCTGCTTACCATCACCCCCAAGTCCTTCTCGTAATCTGTATAGCTAAGTTCTACGTTATTTAACTTATAAGTGCTTGGGTTATGGACACTCCCGAGCTTCAGAACCTTGCATTTATCTACATTGAACTGCATCTGCCACTTTTCTGACCACGAATTAAGTTTGTCTAAATCTTCCTGAAGTTCTACGACATCTATGTTTGAATCAATTATCCTACCTATCTTCGTGTCGTCGGCGAATTTGCTCATATCACTAGTAATTCTCTCGTCAAGGTCATTGATATATATTGTAAATAACAATGGGCCTAAGACTGATCCCTGTGGAACACCACTTGTTACAAGTCCCCATTCGGATTTAACCCCATTTATGCACACTCTCTGCTTCCTATTGGTGAGCCATGACTCGATCCATGACAGCACTTTTCCCCCAATGCCATGAGCTGCCACTTTCTTTAACAGTCTCTGGTGCGGTACTCTATCAAAAGCCTTACTAAAGTCTAAATAAACAATATCGAATTCTTTATCGTAATCAACAGCCTCAAAAGCTTTAGTGAAGAAGATTAATAAATTAGATAGGCAGGAACGACCCCTCGTGAATCCATGCTGAGTATCATTAATCAAATTATGGTTATCTAGATGGCTTCTAATAATATCAGCTATAATTGACTCTAGTAATTTGCCTACAATTGAGGTCAGGCTTATTGGGCGGTAATTTGACGGTAGTGACTTGTCCCCTGCTTTAAAAATAGGAATTACATTAGCCATCTTCCACATATCAGACACTACACCTGTTTGAAGAGATAAATTAAAAATGTTAGATATTGGTTCACAGAGTTCCATTTTGCATTCCTTAAGAACCCTTGCAAAAAGCTCATCAGGACCCGGCGATTTATTTTGTTTCAGTCGGTCTAGTTGTTTCATAACCATTTCGCTAGTGACTGTGATATTACATAATTTATCTTCTTCTGGGCCTCTGTAAAAATTAATTACTGGGATATTATTAATGTCTTCCTGTGTGAAAACCGAGAGAAAATAATTATTAAAAATAGAGCACATATCATTCTCCTTGTCAGTAAGATGCCCAAAGTTATTTTTAAGGGGACCTATCTTATCCCTAACTTTTGTTCGATATACCTGGAAAAAACTTTTTGGGTTAGTTTTTGAATCCCTAGCAACTCTAATTTCATAGTCCCGTTTAGCTTTTCTTATTCCCTTTTTTAACGTCCCTCTTAATGTCAGTATATTGATTTATAAGATGACCCTCACCTCTTTTTATGCGCCTATAAATTCATTTCTTCTGCCCTAAAAGATATTTGAGCCTATTATTCATCCATTTTGGGTCATTTCTACTTGATCTAATTTCTTTATACGGGATAAATGTCCACAGTTGATAAGTGTTCTCTAAGTCCATTATAATCTGCTAAGCGAAAATCTGGGACCGTTACTGAATTATCCCTACTATCATACATCCATTCAATGCTAAAAGTAATTGACTTGTGGTCGCTTGAGCCGAGTTCCTCTGTAATTTCTAAATTATTAACAAGGGTTTCCTTGCTTGCCAGAACCAAGTCAAGTAGGTTATTTCCGCTTGTAGGTTCTGTTACAAACTGCTTCAAAAAGCAATCCTGAACTACTTCTAAAAAATCGTTAGATTCTAAATTCCTTGTCAAGAAATTCCAATCAATCTGACTAAAGTTAAAGTCCCCTAGAATTACTACGTTATCGTGCCTTGTGGCCTTAACAATTTCCTATCTAAGTTTGGAGGACGGTAAATCACGCCTAAAATCAATTGTTCACACCCCTCAGAAAATTCTATCCAGACAGACTCTGTATGTGTTAATTCAGACTTTATACCCGTTTTTATGCAACAATTTAAATGATCACCGACATAGAGTTCCACCCCACCCCCCTTCCCGATACTTCTGTCTACTTGGAACAATTTAAAACCCTGAATGTGACATTCAGCAGGCAAGTCCCGATTTTTCATATTAAACCATGTCTCAGTTATTGCAAAAACATCAATATTACCCGTACTTGCAACTAATCTCAACTCGTCCATCTTATTCCTAACACTACGACTATTGGTGTAATAAATATTTAAAGACCTTCCTTTCTCTTTACCCTTCCTGCTCATTTCTGTTTTTCCACTATACCTATTACTGTCCTTGTCATCTAGTGTCACTAGCTTTCCACTATCCACCTTATTCTGCCTATTACTAGTTCTCCTAGAACTTATAATATTACTACATTGGGACTTCTCTGTTTTTCCCCCAAAACCCATACCACTAACTATTTCTAGTTTAAAGCCATAACAGCTCCCTCCACTGCAGTTGTCAGTGCCCCCACCCCAGACCTGGATAAGTGAACCCCATCCCTGGCATACATGTCATTTCTGCCATAGAAGAGGTCCCAGTTGTCAATGAATGTTTCTGAATTTTCCTTACAGTATTTGTCCAGCCAGCAATTGACACCAGTTGCCCTGGACAGCCATTCATTTCAAACTCCTCTCCTTGGCAAAATACCACATATGACAGGGTTCCCACCCTTCTTCCTAATTATGTCTATTGCTGACCTAAACCTGCTAGTCAGGTCCTCACTCCTACGTCTGCCAACATCGTTGCCTCCAGCACTGAGACAGATAATAGGATTGCTCCCATTACCTCTCATGATGTCGTCCAGACGGCTAACAATATCCTCCATCCCAGCCCCAGGAAAGCAAACCCTCTGTCTCCTACTCCTATCAATCAAACAGAAAGCCCTATCCATGTACCTAACCTGACTGTCCCCAACAACAACAATGTTTTTACCTTCCTTGGTGTCGTTCGTCGTGACGCTCCCAGAAGTCGACTCACATTCATCGGGTAGCACGGAGAATGGGTTCGATGTTTCCACAACATTCTCCTGGGTCTTCGTTGTTTCTACCTCTCCACCCGTCCTCTTGATCCTTAACTTTGTCCCATGCGTTTTAGCCACTGTCCAGGTTCCTTTCTTGGCTTGAGGATTCTCAACAGGAGAATTACTACGAATCCTCTTGTTTTCCTCAGTCAGTCGCTTTATCTCAAGCTTAGCTACCCTCAGTTCTTCCTTCAGCTGCTTGTAGAGTAGCTCAAGAGAGGACATCTTCAGATTCACAGAGAGCACACAAGACACGTCTTCACTGAGTTAAGTCAGGTCCACCACTGAGTTAAGTCAGGTCCACCACTGCTCAAAGGAGTGCCAACAATTGTCCAAATATTAAATGAGCTGCTGAATGCTGTTGTCTTCATTTCTGGGATTTTGAGAACGACTACTATCACTATAAATAAGTCCTGCATCTCAGTCGTAGAGAATTCAACTCAATTCGATAGAACCTTGGTTCCAATTTCAGTCTTAGCGATGCAGGTAAGTTTCTTTACACCTGTTGCCCATATTCACCTAGCAATAACTTCAGCAATTACTTAAATGTTAGCTGTACAAAACGTGTCTTCATTGCCACTTCAGGCTTGTTACCCAAGTGACCATAAACGATCGCTCTTTGAAGCATAAAAGCTGAAAACAGACCTTTATAGTCTATTTTTACTTTTTGGTTTAAAGCAGAGGCTCCTCTTCAATACATTTTGCTGAAGAAGGCGTCAGTGTGAGACTAAACTGAGCAGTAATCACCATTGCATGTTTTATTATGTCTATGAGAGATGAGAACTCGTTCGTAGCACTGATGGTTTCGTTATACTTTTGAGTTTGAAGAAAAACAGCTTAATTTAGTTCATGTTACTTCTAAAAATAACTCAAATTATTGATTCAAAATATTTAATAACATTTATATGTTCAGAAATTTAGTATATTCAATGGTATTATTGTTATGAATAATCATACAGTTTTTAGTAATTGTTTTGTAAATCAGATTATGGATTGTCAACTGTTCAAGATTATTTAACAAGAAAAAGTAGTATCCTGTAATATTCTTGTGAAATCCCTCTTGAATATAACACTGTGTATTCTTATAACACAGCATCCTTGGCTGACGCTCTCTTATTAATTTAGTTGTTTAATGAAATTTTTTCTGTCTCCCTCAACATCTCTGTTATTCTACTTTATGGCACATACTTCATCCTCTGTGTATACGCACTTGACTGGATTAATCAGTCCTTCTTTCCTTGTTGAATTATTCTCCAAAAGGTAAACAGAGTGATGCATTTGCTTCCCTCACACCCCCACCACAAACACCCTAGCATACCCTCCCCTTACCCTCACCCCGACAAACATCCTAGCATACTCTCCCCTCACCCTTACCGCCACAAACACCTTAGCATACTCTCCATTCACGCTCACCAGCCATACGTATACTCATCACCACCACAAATACACTAGCCTTCACCAGCCAATACCAAAAAAAAAAAAATCCATTCTTTTTCCTCATTCTCACCACAAACACCCTATCACCTCATTCTTAACAGCCATACACTTAAAACCTCCTCACCTACAATACCTCTCCGCCCTCCACAACCATTCCTCCGTCATCATCACAACAAGCTACCACCTTACCTTCATCATTACCGCAAACACCCTGCAAGCACTGCACCCATCAACACCGTTAACACCTCACCATTACCAGCTGTTCACCCATGAACGCTATATACACTCTTCACCTCTTCCTCATCATCCATTTATTCACCACCATCACAAACACCCGATACCTCACTCTCACCAACTACATGAGCATGACCACCACAAACACCCTACCACGTCTGCCCTTCACCCTGAGTTCTCTTCTCTTCTCTTTTCCCACAACCTTTCCTCCAAAACATAAACACCCTGTTTCTTCCACAAACACCCCACTGCATCCTTCCCTCCTCCTACATCACTTTCACCGTCACAATCACTCCAACACTCTCTTCCCTCTCCCTACCCACACTCATTTCCACACCACTCATCCTCACAATCCCCATTTCACCTGACTCATAGTATCTCCGCACTACTAGGAACTCACGTTCTCTGCAAATGCAGAATCATAGCGGCCACTGCTGTTCGTAGAAAAACAGAACACGTCGAAGAAACTATTATTAGGACTACTCTTTCCTTAGTATAGAGCTTTATTAAGTCACAACTTGATAAGGTTCGAGCCTAAGCAAATGTAGTCCGGTTAATGTATAAGCTCCTTCTACATACTGTGCCTTCATACAAAATTATACACGATCACTCAGCAGTTTTCACTTGTTAACTCCATTGTCTCCAACTCTAGCAGACAGACTGCCAGACAGCAATATTTTAGAGACACAGTTTCAGCAAACTATTTTCTGTCACCTCACGCAAAATATTTTATCTATATATCTGGCTTTTCGCCAAAAGAACATAACAGCTCACACACTCCTCAATACACGCAAAAGGAAAAGTGCTGGATGACCATAAATTTCGAATATAGCAAAATGTAAAAATATGTTTACATATGTAAATGTGTTTGTGTGTATGTATGAATGTATGCAAACACACATTTGCATATTGCAGTATTGTTATTTGCATACGAATATATGTACTAAAGTATGTATGTATATATATATATATATATATATATATATATTTTTTTTATTAACACATCGGCCGATTCCCACCAAGGCAGGGTGGCCCGAAAAAGAAAAACTTTCATCATCATTTACTCCATCACTGTCTTGCCAGAGGGGTGCTTTACACTACAGTTATAAAACTGCAACATTAACACCCCTCCTTCAGAGTGCCGGCACTGTACTTCCCATCTCCAGAACTCAAGTCCGGCCTGCCGGTTTCCCTGAATCCCTTCATAAATGTTACTTTGCTCACACTCCAACAGCACGTCAAGTATTAAAACCATATGCCTCCATTCACTCCTATCAAATACGCTCACACATGCTTGCTGGAAGTCCAAGCCCTCGCACACAAAACTTCCTTTACCCTCCCTCCAACCTTTCCTAGGCCGACCCCTACCCCGTCTTCCTCCACTACAGATTTATACACTCTCGAAGTCACTCTGTCTCGTTCCATTCTCTCTACATGTCCAAACCACCTCAACAACCCTCCTCAGCTCTCTGGACAATCGTTTTGGTAATCCGCACCTCCTCCTAATTTCCAAACTCCGAACTCTCTGCATTATATTCACACCACACATTGACCTCAGACATGACATCTCCACTGCCTCCAGCCTTCTCCTCGTTGCAACATTCATCACCCATGCTTCACACCCATATAAGAGCGTTGGTATAACTATACTCTCATACATTCCCTTACTTCCATGGACAAGGTTCTTTGTCTCCACAGACTCCGAAGTGCTCCACTCACCCTTTTTCCCCCATCAATTCTATGATTCACCTCATCCTTCATAGACCCATCTGCTGACATGTCCACTCCCAAATATCTGAATACATTCACCTCCTCCATACTCTCTCCTCCAATCTGATATCCAATCTTTCGTCACCTATTCTTTTTGTTATCCTCATCACCTTACTCTTTCCTATATTCACTTTCAGTTTTCTTCTTTACACACCCTACCAAATTCATCCACCAACCTCTGCAACTTCTCTTCAGAATCTCCCAAAGCACAGTGTCATCAGCAAAAAGCAACTGTGACAACTCCCACTTTGTATTTGCTTCTTTATCTTTTAGCCCAACACCTCTTGCCAAGACCCTCGCATTCACTTCTCTACAACCCCATTTATAAATATATTGAACAACCACGGTGACATCACACATCCTTGTCTAAGGCCCACTTTTACTGGGAAATAGTCCCTTCCCTCCTACACACTCTAACCTGAGCCTCACTATCCTCATAAAAACTCTTCACTGCTTTCAGTAACCTTCCTCCTATTCCATACACCTGCAACATCTGCCACATTGCCCCCCTATCTACCCTATCATACGCCTTTTCCAAATCCATAAATGCCACAAAAACATCTTTACCCTTATCCAAATACTGTTCACCTATATGTTTCACTGTAAACACTTGGTCTACACACCCCCTACCTTTCCTAAAGCCCCTTGTTCATCTGCTATCCTGCTTTCTGTCTTACTCTTAATTCTTTCAATAATAACTCTACCATACACTTTACCAGGTACACTCAACAGACTTATTCCCCTATAATTTTTGCACTCTCTTTTGTCCCCTTTGCCTTTATACAAAGGAACAATACACGCTCTCTGCCAATCCCTAGGTACCTTACCCTCTTCCATACATTTATTAAATAATAGCACCAACCACTCCAAAACTATATCCCCACCTGCTTTTAACATTTCTATCTTTATCCCATCAATCCCAGCTGCCTTACCCTTCATTCTACCCACTGCCTCACGAACTTCCTACACCCACAACTGGCTCTTCCACACTCCTACAAGATGTTATT